>JAQZBX010001318.1:43569-85013 GCA_029593785.1 Cabassous unicinctus
TTTTTTTTTTTTTTTAAAGCTGTAGCTAAGTTACATGAATTAAAGTCAGGAAGTGAGATTCCTCCAACTTCATTTTTCTTTTTTAAGAGATTTTTGGCTATTTGGGGCCTCTTAACCTTCCAGATAAATTTGGCTTTTCCATTTCTACAGAAAAGGCTGATGGGGTTTTATACGGATTGCATTGAATCTGTAAATCAGTTTGGGTAGAATTAACATCTTAATGAAATGTAGTCTTCCAGTCAATAAACATGGAATGTTCTTCCATTTATTTAGGTCTTCTTAGGTTTCTTTTAGCAATGTTTTGTAGTTTTTCTGAATACAGGTCATTTCTGTGCTTGGTTAAGTATATTCCTTAATATTAGATTCTTTTATTTGCTATTAAAATGGATTGTTTTTAAGACTTCCTCCTCAGGTTGCCCTTCAGTAGTGTGTAAAAATCTAATGATTTGTGCATATTAATCTTATAGCCTGCTGCTTTGCTGAAATCATCTATCAGTTCTAGTAGCTTTGTTTTAGATTTTTCAGGACTTTCTAGATATAGGATCATATCATCAGCAAATAATTCAAGGTCTACTTTGTCCTTTCCTATTTAGGAGACCCATATTTATTTTTCTTGCCTAATTGCTCTGGCCAGAAAATCTAGCACAATATTGAATAACGGTGGTGACAGTGGGCATCCTTATCTTGTTCCAGATCTCAGTGGGAAGGCTTTCAGTCTTTCACCCTTGGGTACAAGCTAGCTGTAAGTTTTTCATCTATGCAATTTACCATATTAAGAAAGCTTCCTTCTATTCCTACATTTTGGAAGGTTTTTTATCAAGAAAGTATGCTATATTTTGTCAAATGCCTTTCTGCATCAATGGAGAGGATAATGTGATTTTTCTTCAATTTATTAATGTGGTTTATTACAATGATTAATGTTCTTTTGTTGAAAAACCCTTGCATAACTAGGATAAAATCCACTTGATCATGGAATATAATTAATGTGCTTTTGGATTTGGTTTGCAAGTATTTTGGGGGGAGGGGATTGCATCTATATTCCCTAGAGAAATTGGTCTGTAATTTTCTTTTTTAGTAGTATCTTTATCTGACTTTGGTATTAGGGTCATGTTTGTTTCCAGAATAAGCTTGCTAGCAATCCTTCCTGTTAAATATTTTTGGATCAGCTTGAACAAGATTGGTATTAGATCATCTTTGAATGATTGGTAGAATTCACCTCTGAAGCCATCTGATACTGGACTTTTCATTATTGGGAGGATTTTGATGTCTGTTTCAAACTCTCTACTTGTGACTGGTTTGTTGAAGTCATCTATTTCTTCTAGAGTCAGAGTAGTTTGTTCATGTGTTTCTATACATTTCTCCATTTCATCTCCATTGTCTAGTATGTTGGCATACAGTTGTTCACAGTATCCTCTTATGATCTCTCTTATCTCTGTGGGGTCAATAGTAATGTCCCCATTTTCATTTCTGATTTTATTTATTTGCATCTTCTCTCTTTTTCTTTGTCAGTATGGCTAATGATTTGTCAATTTTGTTGATCTTTTGGAGGAACCAACTTTTGGTTTTGTTAGCTCTATTTATTTATTTTTTCCTCAACTTCATTTATTTCCACTTTGATCTTTATTTCCTTCCTTCAGCTTGGTTTGGAATTAGTTTGCTGTTTTTTTTTCTAGTTCCTCCAAATGTGGCAGTTATGTCTTCACATTTAGTTCTTTATTCTTTCCTAATGTAACACTGAGGGTATAAATTTCCCTCTCAGCACTGCCTTTGCGGTATCCCATAGGTTTTTATATGTTGTGTTCTCATTTTCACTCATCTCAAGTTATTTACTGATTTCTCTTGAAATTTCTTCTTTGACCCACTGATTATTTAAGAGTATATTGTCTAATCTCCATATATTTGTGAATTTTCCCTTTTTCCATCTGTTATTGGTTTCCAGCTTCATTCTGTTATGATCAAAGAAAATGCTGTGTGTAATTTCAATCTTTTTAAATTTAACAAGACCTGTCTTGTAACCCAACATATGGTCTATCCTAGATAAAAATCCAAAAGCACTTGAAAAGAATGTATGTCCTGCTGTTTTGGGGTGTATAGCTCTATAAATTTCTGTTAGGTTATTATTCAATCTCTCTATTTCCTTATTTATCCTCTGTCCAGATGTCTATCCCATGCTGAGAATGGTATCTTGAAATATCCAACTCTTACTGTGGAAACATCTACTTCTCCTTTCAGTTTTTCCAGTGTGTGCCTCATGTATCTTGGGGCACCCAGGTATTTTTTTATTTTATTTTATTTTTTATGTCTAGGCATCTGAATATGTTGCTGAATTTACTCTGATGGACAAATTCTCTCTCTTGCCTATAGCATTTTTTTAAACAACTCTTCTTTGATATTCGGTTCAACTTATTCTAAGTCTTTAAAATTGCCCAGCTTAAGTTATCAAAATCGGGGCAGGGACTCACTTATAGGTTGCAGATTTTCTTCCAGGAGTTAGAGAACAGAGAGACACAAAAGCAGGTACATAAATACTTATAATAGTTATTTCTTCTTGGTCAATCGTTCCTTTTATTAATATATAATTACCTTCTTAAGCTCTTATAACATATTTGTATTTAAAATCTATTTAGATTGATATTAGTACTGTTACTCCAGATTTTTTCTGTTACTATTTGCATAGGGTATAATTTTCCAACCATTCACTTTCAACCTAATTGTATCCTTGTATCTGAGGTAAGTCTCTTTAGACAGCATATAGATGGCTCTTTTTTTTTTTTTTTTTTTTTTTCTTATCCATTTTCTCAGTCTTTGTCTTTTGATTGGGAGTTTGATCCATTAACTTTCAATGTTACTACTATAAAGGCATTACTTACTAAGTCCATTTTATCGTTTGGCTTTCTTGTGTTATATCTACTATTGTCTGTCTTTTTACTCTTTTAATTAGTCTTATTAATAACCTTAATTTCTACACTCTCCTACAAGTATCTCACATTTGTCTTTTCCTTTCAGGCTGCTGTACTCCCTTTAGTGTCTCTTGTAAATCTTGTCTTTTGGTAGCATACAGTATTAGTCAACCAAAGGGGTGCTAATGTAATGTACCAGAGATTGGTTGGTCTTTATAAAGGGTATTTATTTGGGGTAGAAGTCCACAGTTACCAGGCGATAAAGCATAAGTTTCTTCCCTCACCAAAGTCCATTGCCATGTGTTGGAGCAAGACAGGTGCTGACATTTGCCACAGTTCAGGCTTCTTGGGTTCCTCTCTTCCCGGGACTGCATTTCTCTCCGGGCTTAGCACCTCTTTTTCCTCCACAAGGTCAGCTGTAGACTATTAGGCTCTCTAGGCTTTGCTTCTCTCCACAAGGCCAGCTGTGAACTCTCAGGCAAATGGCTCATCTCTATCCCGGGGCCTTCTCTCCAACATCAAAACTCCAACATCAAAACTGCTACTCAAAACTGCTGCAACTCTGTTCTTTGTGATACCTTTTATATTTTATTCCCCACCCACCAAGGGGTGGGGCTCAGCACCCTACTGATGTGGCCCAGTCAACGCCCTAATCATAACTTAATCATGCCCAGATGAACAGATCAGTTTACAAGCATAATCCAATATCTATTTTTGGAATCCATAATTACATCAAATTGCCCAACGGCTGCACATACGCTCTCAGTTTTGTTTGTCTGTGAAGACTTTAAACACACCCTGCTTTTTGAAGGACAGTTTTGCATGGTAAAGAATGTTTGGCTGGCAGTTTTTCTTTTTTAGTACATTAAATACATCATACCACTTTCTTCTCATCTCCTTGGTTTCTCATGAGAGATCGGCACTTAGTCTTATTGAAGTTCCTTTGTATGGGATACATTGCTCTCTCTTGCTGTTTTCAGAATTGTCTCTTTGTTTCTGGCATTTGTAATTCTGAATAGTAGGTGTCTCAGAGTAGGCCTCTTCAGATTTATTCCATTTGGGGTGTGTTGTCTTCTTTGATATTGATACTTATATCTTTCATAAGGGTTTGGAAGTTTTCAGTCATTATTTCCTCAAATATTCTTTCTGAGTCTTTCCATTCTCTTCTCCTTCTGAGAAACTGATACTGTGTATATTTGTGCATTTCATATTGTCATTCAATTCCCTAAGACCTTGTTCAATTTATTCCACTCTTTTTTCTGTCTGTTCTATCTTTTCAAGTTCAGGTGTTTTCTCCTTGATTTCTCCTATTCATTCTTCTGCCATTTCAAAACTATCTCTAATATATTTTTAATCTCATTCATTTTGCCTTTCATTCCATAAGCTCTTTTTCTGTTCTTTGTAGGCTTTCAAAATATTCTTTATATTTGTCCAATGTCGTCTTAATATCCTTTACTTCTTTAGTCATATTATCCTTCACTTCCTTGAATTAATTTAGAATATTTGTGTGATTATCATTTATTAGTTGTCTTAAATACTGTGTCTCCTCAGGATTTTTGCTTTGTTCCTTTGGCTCGGCCATCTCTTCCTGTTTCCTAGTATGGCTTGTAATTTTTTTCCTGATATTTAAGCATCTGAATATGTTGGTAAATTTACTCATTTACTCTGATGGCCAAAATCTCTCTCTTGCCTATTGTTTTTTAAAAACAACTCTTCTTTGATATTTGGTTCAACTTATTCTGAGTCTTTAAAATGGCCCAGCTTAAATTATCAAAATCAGGGCAGGAACTCATAGGTGGAAGATATTCTCCCAGGAATTAGAGAACAGAGAGACCCAAAAGCAGTTTATGTCCATGTAATTCCCATGCCAGCCACCAGATGATGCTCACCCATGCACCTTTCCATGGAGAGGCAATATCTGTTTTCATTTGTTTTGAACTTGAGGGAGCCAAGATTCAAAGCAGGCTCCACTGGCCAAATTGACTGATGTTAAGCCCCCGAGACCCCTCCCTTTTCGTTTTTAACAGCTGATAGGGAGGAAGAGATCTCTTCCCCTCTCAGTCAGCTGCAGTGAACCAGGGGTTTTTCTCCAGCTTAATATCTCGGGGGTGGGAGCCTTTACCAGCTGCCATGGGTAACTCATGTTTGTTGTTTCAGGTTCTTCATCTCTCTGTCTTTTACCTTCCTGGGAATTGTGAAGCACTGTTCTGGTCGGCTCACCCCCAAAGCAGTTCCGCCAGACAGCTTTTGGCTCTTTCTCCATTGTTTTTGTGAGAGAGATGAGCCCTGCTTGCCTAATCCGATGCTATCTTCCCAGAAATCTGTAATAAGTTTTAAAGTCATAAGGTTTGACTGAGGTGATGACAGCACAACTCTGTCTTGAAAATGAAAGCCACTGAGTATACCCTTTGAATGGACTGTACAAAGCATTGGACTGTATAACATGGGGAATCTAGTTTGGGATTATGGACAGTGGTTAACAGGACAAATATGAGACAGTTCCCTGATGAACAATAATAAATGATGCTAATATAGGGTGTTAATAATTGGGTGGGTTGGGGGAAAACACTCCAAATGTAAGTTATGGACTATAATTAGTAGTAATACTAATAGTATTAGTTTGTAACAAATGTTTCACAATAATGCAAGGTATTGGTGGTGGGGAGATGAATGGGAACCTTTTATGATGTATGGATGTTTGTTTTGTAAATTCACAAATTTTACTCTACACTTAATGTTTAAGTTCATTATGAATGATACACTCCAATAAAATTTTATTTTAAAAAAGACTCTCAGAACTGTACATCGAAATGAGTGAATTTTGTGGTAAGTTAAAAAAAAGTAAGCAAACAATATAAAATAATAATTTATATGAATTACAAACAATGACATAAAAAATGGACACCATCATTAGTTATTAAGGAAATAGAAATGGAAACAACAATGTGATATTACTATACACCTACTGACATGTCTAAAATTAAAAAGATGATCATAACAGATGTTGGCAGAGATGTACAGAAACTGCAGCTCTAATAATCTGCTGGTGCAAATGTAAAATATTAAAAACACTTTGCAAAATAGTTTGGAACTTTATTAAAAAGTTAAGCATTCACCTACTTTGTGACCCAACTATACAACTCCTAGATATTTACCCAAGAGAAATAAAGGCCTGTATCCTTATGAAGACTTATACACAGAGACTTATACACATAGAGCCTTTTTTTGGCAATAGTCCCAAATTGGAAACAATTCAAATGCCCATCTACAGTTGAATGGATAAGCAAATTGTGATATATCCATACAGTATAAAACTACTTAGCAATATAAAAGAATGAACTATTGCTAGTATTGATGCATGTAATACCATGGATGAATCACAGCATAATTTTGCTAAGTGAAAGAAACCAGAAAAAAATATATACTGGATGAGTCTGTTTATATAAAATTCTAGAAAATGAAACTTAACTCATAGTAACAGAAGCAGATCTGTGGTTACCTGAGGATGTTGGGGGGTAGGAGTGAGAGTTGATGGATTACAAAAGTGCCCTAGGAAACTTTTGGGGTTGGAAATTTTTATTAACTTGACTGTGGTGGTGATTTCATGGATGTAAACATATGTCAAAATTCATCAAATTGTATACTTTCAGTATTTGCAGTTTTTATCATTTATACTTCAATAAAACTATAAAAAGAAATTTGAAACATATTTTGGTAATATTTTTGAAAGATGATTTTTCTTTAAGTTTTAAGTAGTATTTTAGAACTTCATACAGATGATCACAAATGCAATGCAATTCAATTGCGCTAAGGAATTTAAAAGAATATTTAAGTTCCCAGTTCTGTGGTAAGTATTCTAAAGGAAGAAGTAGGAAAGAAAGAGTAAAGAAATTATAAAAAGGAATATATTAAGTTGAAGGCTTTAGGTTCTATAAAATGAATCAAGACCCTGGTTGCTGTTTATTTTTGCAATTTTCCTCCTGAAAGTCCCTAGAATGTTACCCATATCATCCTAAAGATTTGCTTGTTTTTAGAACTACTTGTGAGCAATTGGTTGAAATAAGACCAAATCAAAGGACATATGCAAGTGGCATTATGTTGTAAGTTAAGGACTTCATTTTTCAAGTTTTTATGTTGATCTTTTTCCTTTTCCTTTGAATAAGTAGCCCGGGCCTTGCTTCTTTTGAATTACAGTTTTTATTAAATTTACTGACAAGAGAGTCATAGCATTTGCCTTGAAAAAGATTAGTCTATTACAGAGGTGCTTTTTGAAACTCGGTTAACTTCTCCACTGTAAACATTTTAGGGAAGATAGCTCTGAGAATTTATGTGTTCCAGCATGAAGACCTAGACTAATCCTCGGCAATGCAGGCACTCCTGTCCATTGATCTTGCTCTGCAGAATCAGAGATGTATAAGAGGGAGAACTCAGGAATAGTTAAGAGAGTTACTGAATGCTGTGCTCTGTAAATGGCATGGTTTCTGAACAAACTATCTAGTATCAGAACTATACGTGCTCTAAAAATATCCAGTATATCCATATTTTTATATACCATAATCCTTTGCACAGTGGCTAAAATTTTACTGAAATGCTGCATGTCATAGTTTTAAATTGCTTAATTTGCACAGAATGCTTCTTCTTTATCATAACTTTATAGTTTTAGAACATCAATGAAGTACAAGTCTTTATGAAATACAATGAAATGTAAGTACAAACAAAAACCTAGTACAAATTTTTTTCCCAGGAATATATGTCTTGTCAAATTTCTTTTCATAAAGCCTATTTTGGAAGGTCAGTTTTTAAACATGTCTTACTTTTCTTTCCTTACAAGCTGTCTGTGCTAGCTAGAGATCCTCTGACCCACCAGCCTATCACAAATACACAGGACATTTTCTTCTCCATTAAGCTTTTGTGACCTTGGTTAATTTTCAACCTGGAAGCTGTAAATTATATTAAGAAACATCTTCTCCCTATAGCTCTTGTAATTCTAATGGGGATACCTTGCAGGGGTAGATTAGCCATTACCTTTCAAGGAAATCATGTAGGGAATACAAATGAATGATTATTTTCTGAAGCCAATGGTCAATTCTTAACTGAAACAAAATTTTATATTAATATAAGATTTCTAATTAGTTAAGCTTCTGAATAATGATCAAATACCTCTAGTTTTACTGCTTCTTTTTCATATATCATTTCTAGCCCTTCATATAATAAATTCTACTTACTCATAGCATATGGTTATTAAAGGCATGTAATTAAGGCTGGAGCCTGATTTCTTGGCCTAATCACTGTTTTGTTATCCATTACAAAATTACAAGATGTCTTTTTATGTCATTCAATTATAAACCCTGCCTTTAGGCAATACCTGACTTATATTAGTCAAAAGAGAATCTATCTGATCTTCAAAGATTTGAGCAATTACACAATCGTACTTGACAGTCAAGACTGATTTTTTAAAATATATTTTTTATTGAAGCATATCATTCATACATGAACATGCATAAACAATAAGTGTATAGTAAAGATTGTGAACTTACAAAATAAACATACATAACATCATGCAGGGGTTGCATACATCACCCCTCCACCAACACATTGCATTGTTGTGAAACATTTGTTACAAACTATGCAAACGCATCATCAAAATATTACTACTAACTATATAGTCCCTATCTTACATTTGGTGTATTATTCCCCCAACCCACCCTATTTTTTTAAAATATTTTTTTATTACAGAAATTTGAACTTGCAAAACAATAACACATATGTGTAGAATTCCCATACAACACTCCTTCACCAACACACCACATCGTGCTGGAACATTTGTTACAGATTATGAGATAATATCAGACTGTTACCACCAACCATGGTCCATAGCATACATTTGGCACACTTTTTCTGTATACCTCCATTATCAACACAGTAGATCTTTGGCATAGATGCAAGAATATTATAGTATTGCTGTTAACCACAGTCTATAGGTCACACTAATTGTAGTTTTCTCATGCTTCTCCACATTTCCACCATCCTGTAATAGTGATGAACATCTGCTCTAGCTCACAGAAGGACACTCTTGTATCTGTACCATCAACCACAATTCTCATCCACCTCTGGGTTCACTGTGTTATTCAGTCCCTAGATTATTCTTTAGCTTTCTTTCAATTGACATTTACTTCCTCAGGCTACCTTTTCAGCCACAATCCCATTTATAAACCAGTTGCTACTCACTATAATGTGTTACCATCAACTCTATCCATTTCCACAATTTACAGTCAAGTTAATTAAAACTTCTACATACATTAAGCATCAGTAGTTCTTCTCAACCCTCCTCTTATCTCCTAAGAACCTATACTCTAGGTTTTAATTCCATGTGTTTATTCTTTGTATTTTGTTCATATTAATGAGACCATGCAATATTTGTCCTTTTGTGTCTGGCTTACTTTGCTTAGTATAATGTCTTCAAGATTCATCCATGTTATCACATGTATCCCAATTTCATTTCTTCTTACTGGAGCATATATTCCATCATATGTATATACCACATTTTGTTTAACCATTCATTGGTTGATGGACACTTGGGTTGTTTCCATCTTTTGGCAATTGTGAATAATGCTGCTATGAACATTGGTGTGCAGATGTCTGTTCGTGTCATAGTTTTTAGTTCTTCTGGATATATTCCTAGTAGAGGCATTGCTGGATCATATGGCAGTTCTATATTTAGCTTCCTGAGGAACTGCCAAGCTATCTTTCACAGAGGCTGAACCATTTTACACTCCCACCAACAGTGAAGGAGTGTTCCTCATTTCTCCACAGCCTCTCCGGCACTTATTGTCATCTGTTTTTTTTTTTAAATAATGACCATTCTAAGCGGCTGTTAGATGATATCTCATTGTTGTTTTAATTTGCATTTCCTTAATAGCTAGTGATATGGAACACTTTTTTCATGTGCTTTTTGGCCATTTGTATTTCCTCTTTGGAGAAATGTCTATTTAAATCTTTTGCCCATTTTTTAATTGGATCGCTTGCTCTTTTATTGTTGAGTTGTATGATCTCTTTATATAGAATGGAAATCAAACCCTTATCAGCTATGTAGTTTCCAAATATTTTCTTCCATTGAGTGGGCTGCCTTTTCACTTTCTTGATGAAGTCCTTTGAATCACAGAAGTGTTTAAGTTTGAAGAGGTCCCATTTATCCATGTTTTCTTTCGTTGCTCGTGCTTTCGGTGTAAGGTTTAAGAATTCACCACCTACCACCAGGTCTTGAAGATGTTTCCGTACATTTTTTTCTAGGTGTTTTATTGTACTTGCTTTTGTATTTAGGCCTTTGATCCATTTTGCGTTAACTTGTATAAGGTGTGCGATAGGCATCTTCTTTCTTTCTTTTGGCTATGGTGTTGGTTCTCCCAACACCATTTGTTGAGTAAACTATTCTTTTCCAGCTGGGTGGGTTTGACAAGCTTGTCAAAAATCACTTGGCCATAAATGTGAGGGTCTGTTTCTGAATCAGCAATTCGGTTCCATTGGTCTATGTGTCTATCTTTATGCCAATACCATGCTCTTTTTACCACTGTAGCTAGGTAGTATAATTTAAAGTCTGGAAGTGAGAGTCCTCCAACTTCACTTTTCCTCTTTAAGATGTTTCTGGCTATTTGGGACCTCTTACCATTCCAAATAAATTTGATAATTGTGTTTTACATTTGTTTAAAAAATGCTGCTGGAATTTTTATTGGGATTGCATTGAATCTGTATATCAATTTGGGTAGAATTGACATCTTAATGATATTTGCTCTTCCAATTCATGAGCATGGAATGTTCTTCCAATTATTTAGGTCTTTTTCGATTTCTTTTAGCAATGCATTACAGTTTTCTGAATACAAGTGCTTTTCATCTTGGCTAAGTTTATACCTAAATATTTGATTCTTTTAGTTGCTATTGTTAATGGAATTTTTTTTCTGACATCCTCCTCAGATTGCACATTACTAGTGTATAGAAACACCACTGATTTTTGTGTATTGATCTTGTATCCTGACACTCTACTGAAATCATTTATTAGCTCTAGCAGTTTTTTTGTTGTAGATTTTTTGGGACTTTCTGGATATACAATCGTATCATCTGTGAATAGTGAAAGTTTTAATTCTACCTCTCCGATTTGGGTATTTCTTTTTCTTGCCTGATTGCTCTAGCTAGAACCTCTAGCACTATATTGAACAACAGTGGTGGCAATGGGCTTCCTTGTCTTGTCCCTGATCTCAATGGGAAAGCTTTCAGTCTTTTGCCATTGAGTACAATGTTAGCTGTGTTTTTTTCATATATGGCCTTTATCATGTAGAAAAAGTTTCCTTCAATTCTTATTTTTGTAGTATTTTTATCAAGAAAGGATGCTGTATTTTGTCAAATGCCTTTTCTGCATCAATCAATAAGATCATGTTATTTTTCTTCTTTGATTTATTAATGTGGTATATTACGCTGATTGATTTTCTTGTGTTGAACCAGCCTTGTGTGCCTGTTATGAAACTTACTTGATCATGATGAATAATTCTTTTAATGTGTTGTTGGATTCTATTAGCAAGTATTTTACTGAGGATTTTTGCATCTGTATTCATTAGAGGAATGGGTCTGAATTTTCTTTTTTCATAATATCTTTATCTGGCTTTGGTATTAGGGTGATATTAGCTTTGTAGAATGAGTTTGACAGCATTCCTTCTTGTTCAATTTTTTGGAAGAGCTTGAGTAAGATTGGTATTAAATCTTCTTTGAATGCTTGGTAGAACTCAACTGTGAAACACTCTGGTACTGGACTTTTCATTTTGGGGAGCTGTTTGAAGACTGTTTCAATCTCTTTACCTGTGATTGGTTTGTTGAGGTCTTCTATTTCTTCTAGGGTCAGTGTAGATTGTTAGTACATTCCTAGGAATTTTTCCATTTTGTCTACATTGTCTAGTTTTTTGGCATAAAGCTGTTCATAGTATCCTCTTATGATCTCTCTTATTTCTGTGGGGTCAGTAGTAATGTTCCCGTTCATTTTTTATTTCATTTATTTGCATCTTCTCTTTTTTTCTTAGTCAGTCTAGGTAAGGGTTTGTCAATTTTGTTAATCTTTTTGAAGAACCAACTTTTGGTTTTGTTAATTCTCTCTATTGTTTTTTGTTCTCAATTTCATTTATTTCTGCTCTGACCTTTGTTATTTCATTCTTTCTACTTGCTTTGGGATTAGTTTGCTGTTCTTTTTCTAGTTTCTCTAGCTGTGTAGTTAGGTCATTGATTTTAGCTCTTTCTTCTCTTTTAAATGTAAGCATTGAGGGCTATAAAGTTTCCTCTCTACAATGCCTTCACTGCATTCCATAGGTTCTGATATGTTGTATTCTCATTGTCATTTGTCTCAAAATATTTATTGATTTCCCTTGAAATTTCTTCTTTGACCCACTGATTATTTAAGAGTGTTGTTTAATTTCCATATATATGTGAATTTTCCATTTTTCTGCTGCTTTTTGATTTCCAACTTTATTCCATTATGATCAGAGAAAGTGTTTTGTATAATTTCGATTTTGATGAATTTATTGAGATCTGTTTTGTGACCCAACATATGGTCTATCCTGGAGAAAGATCCATGAGCACTTGAAAAGAATGTATATTCTGCTGTTTTGGGGTGCAATGTTCTGTACATGTCTATTAGGTTTAGTCCATTTATCATATTATTCAAGCTCTCTGTTTCTTTATTGATCTTCTTCCCAGATGTTCTATCCAGTGCTGAGAGTGGTATGTTGAAATCTCCAACTATTATTGTAGAGATGTCTATTTCTCCCTTCAGTTTTGCCAGTGTTTGCCTCATGTATCTTGGGAAATCCTGGTTAGGTGCATATACATTTATGATTGTTATATCTTCCTGATGAATCATCCCTTTTATTAATATGTAATGTCCTTCCTTGTCTTTAATAACAGTTTTGCTTTTAAAGTCTGTACCATCTGATATAAGTATAGCTACCCCAGCTTATTTTAAGACTGATTTTTGATGATCTTCTCTCTAAGAATTTTCTATTTTGCAGCATAAGACTTTGTTTTCTTATACAGCCTTTATTACAATTGAACTTCTTCACTGTCCACAAAATAAAAGCTATACATAGATTAAAATTCTGTATTCGAAAATAGGCCATTTAAAATATTATTCCTCATAAGCCCGCTTCCTAATCCTTTATGTCTTTTGAAATTTCCATCTTAACATTTCCCAAATTTTCTATTTCTTCTAAGCCATGGAGCTCAGAATAAGACATGGTAATCCAGTACATGTCTCATTTCTTGTGAATATTATCTTTGTTGCCACATGTTCTGCTTATATTTTCACACTATATTTTCAGGTTAAAATATATTTGATCCAGCATTTGCTTGGATTTCTAGCCACAATTTTTATCTCATTATTTTTTGGCCATATTTTTATGTAACCATCTTATATGTGAATAATTTATTTTGCTTATTTAAATTTGCTATTCTGAATTGCCCTGATTTTTCTGCGCGTGTTTAGGATATAGACATTTATTACTCTAGTCAGAACTCAGTTGAGTTTTGAACTCATTCTTTTAGGTGTTCTGTATGATGAATTATTACAAAATGAAAAACTCAAATAAATCCTGGTTTGAAATGAGCTCTCTATATTTTATATCATTTATATCTGCTCTAATGTAGGGGAATGTCTGTTATGAATTGGATAGGTTTAAATGTATTATAGCTAGTTCAATGTCATGCTTTTCCTATAGAATATCTGCATTTTTTGAAGAGAATAATGTCATTTGCTGAAAACTATATTTTATACCCAATGGGATTTGAAAAAGTTGTTTGGGTATATACCTGTTCATCTCTCTTTTTACCACCTATTTACTGCCAGAATCCTCCACTTTCAAGATTGGTTAAAGGGGTTTAAAAACAAGTTCTAGTGTTAAATCATTACCTTGGCTTTTCTTAGGAGTGCAGGGAAATTTTATTCTCAATAAACAGGCACATGAAGAAAAATTAGAGATTTTATTGCTAATTGAGATAACAGAAGCAATTAAATATAACTGTGAGCCTAGGAAAAGAGAGAGACTACATTTGGGAGTATAAGGGATGATTTTATAAAGATGTTATATGAGTTTGTTCTTACAGAATAGGCTGCAGCTCACTAGGTAGAAAAGAGAAGAAAGTGTTGGGAAAGTCACAAATGTGGGGAAAATTTTGTTTTATGAATTTTTAAAAATTTGTTTATACTGCACAACCTAGTACAGGACCTTTTTGAAGACTGTGGTTTTACAAAAGCTGAAAAACTGGTGACATAATATATATATAATGGCAAATAAAATAATTCTTTGGAAATGTAAGCCCTTACTCTATTCATGTATTTTTCATATAATTTATGATAAATTGTATATATGTGTATATTTATTTCTTTTTAACTAGAGTAATTCCTCATATGTTAAGGAGTATCTTTCCTAATAAATTCAAGTTTTCAGAATACAAGCAAAGAATTTGGAAGTTTTCATAAAACTAAAACATAAAACATAAAAGTGTCTCATCTAGTCAAAATTGATATAAAAAAATGAAACATTTTGAAACTCACGTGAAATAGCTCACTCAAGGCCCATTTACTCTTTTTTTATTTTTAGTTAGGCCAGTAAAAAGAATTTATTGGAAAATGGCGGATAAGAACAGCTTGCTGAGAAATGGGAGAGAAAGATGGAAATACACACCAAAATTTGGTGTGGGCTCCTCCATGTAGAGAAAGCTAGCTCTGCCTTGTGTGGTTACCTTTTAAACTGTTAATTATTCTTTCCCCTTGCTAAAACTAAGGGGAGGGGCCTCAGCTGTTATTGGTTACCCCACCAATGATGGGTACCAATGGTGAAGACTGTTTGGAATATCCAGGGCCAAGAGGAGGTCCTGGAAAGAGAAACTGGGACCTTAAGGTTAAACTCAAGGTTTCATTAAGGTCTTGCAGTCATGTTGTCTGTCAGCCATGTTGTCTGTTGCCCATTTACCTTTTAGACACTGGAGGAAGCATATTCTTGTTTGAGAAATGTTGGTCCGAGTGTAATGATTTTCAACTTTATTAGATCCAATGCCCACTTCATTTGGCAAATACTTTGAAATTTGTCTTTTGCCTTCCTTAAATGAAATACATAGATAATATTAATTACCTCCAGACATAATGGATATATGTGTGCATGTGTATTAGAAAAGCTAAATAAAAGGAAAGGTGACGTGTAAAAATATGCACTTTATTATATGAATGCTTTGGCATGACTACACTAGAAGACGTAATAGTCAGATGCTTGCAGCAATACATAGACCTACCTTGACTGTGACAGCTTCAAAATTAGACTAATAAAGGTATTTTGTATTGTTGGCTCAAATACTCTCTGCAGTGTTGCTTTTGGAGACTGTAATTTTCATTATAATGAACAATGAACAACTCTTGATAAAGTTCTGATTAAGACAGAGTGCAGTTTTCTTGTGTTTTACATTGTGTTTTTATTCCTGGAACACTTTTTATATATAAACATAGTGCAGAAAACAAAAAAACTTTGAGTTTACATGTAAAATGAAGATGAGTTCTATGCTCAAATAATATAAATAGTATTTTCACACTCAAAGGTATAGAAGGATATTTAAAATTTCTTCAGGATATGGGATATTTCTTTGTTGCACAAGACTGTTTCATTTATTACAGAATCTAGTGCATCCTAGGCTCCGACCCACTAAAAGCCATTCAATCTCCCCCAGGCATTAGGACAACCTGATAAGATTCTCTGGGTCCAAAATAAATACTTTTAATAGTGTAATAATTTTACAATTATAAAAGAAAAAATATATAGTGTGTTTTTAAATTGACATTCAATTTTAGTTTGAGTTTGTTGAGAGAAGGGTAAATAGGTTTGAAAAATTTAGCAGTTTATGTTATCTACTATAATTGTTATGATTACAAAATGGAATAGTTCATGAAATGTTAATATTTATTCCCTTCATACTCTTATCAGACTCAGGGCTATACATTTTACATGCATTTCCATCTTCATAATCTATGTGAGATGTGTTATTATCAGTTTCATTTTATAAATGAAGATAATATGTCCTAGGGAGGCTAAATAACTTGCCTGAGGTCACTGAGGATTTCCGCTCAGACATTCTGACTCTAGAGCAAGCACTTACCACCTTACTCTTTTTATTTATTTTTATTTTTTTATTATTATTATTTTTTTTTTACCACCTTACTCTTCATTACAACAAATATGGTGCTTTATTTGATGGAAAGAATATTGAATCATCAAGAAGAGTTTAAATGATGATCAGTTTACTTTTCAGAATTCAGTGAAATGTATATAATAATCTAAAAATGCATATTTTTATAAATATAAAAATGCAAATGTTGAAACTATCTAAGTGCCCATTAATAGGGGAATGGCTAAATAATTGTAAATTCTCAAAATTAAAAGAGTAAAAATAGTTTTATACATTTTGCATTGTTCTCTGTTGATAAGTTTACCATGATCCTATTTATTTTGATTATGCCTTGCTACACTATATTGAAAAGGAGTTATAATATCAAAATAAAATATACCCTTTCAAAAAATAAAACAGGAATATATGAAGCTGTTTTTTAATTTCATGCATCAAAACTATTTGAAAATGCTTTTGCATTTAAAACTATAGTAAGATATGTAAAAATGTAATGTTTATTTGGATTCCTTCTTTCTCTCATAGTTCTAAAAATTTTGAGAACACCTATTTATATTTAATTATCCTTACTCCTCACTATAATTCTTAGCATATAGTAGGCATTTATGCATTAACTATTTGTTACATGAATGAGTACATGAAATATTGTTAAACAGTTTTGTCATTTTTTTCATATTAAGGATAAATGCTTTTTATCCATTATTAAAATATTGAAACTAATTTTGTTTGTTCTCTCAGGATTCCTTCAAAGATTACTGCAACATAATATGCCTCAGTGCTTTAATATTTTAAAAATTTTATTGAATAAAAAATATAAATTAACCATAATGGAGGCAAAAATCCAAGGGGAGACTAGAACATTATTCAGTCACTCTGCAAATCTTATTGAGTACCTTATGTGCAAGACTGTGATGGGCGTGATAAGATAAATAAAGATAAATAAAACAGACTCGCCCTCATGTATTTATGATTAAGACATAGACATAATAACGAGAATAAAAGATATAAAATGATGAGTAGTGTAAAGCAAGCCCAAACGGAGTGCCCAGTTGCTCTACTAAGCAGTCTTGACAGGGAGATGAGGGAAAGGTTTTACAAGTGAGAGCAGTGTGAGCCAAATCTTTAGAGAACACGAATGCTTCCCTGACATTATTCGATGCTTAGGGAAAAAGAATTTTGTCCACTGAAATATCCACTATATGCTTAACCAGTCATAAGTATTTCCAATGAAATACTTAAAAATATTGCCCTGTTTACTAAGGAGTAAATACTACTTCATTGTATAGATACCAATTATAATGCCCTATACATTGATATTTTTATTTATAAACAATATAAATGTGAATTGCTGAAAATTTGTAAAAAATGGACAATATTGCCAAAAGCTTCCTCTAACCATTTTTTAAAATTATTTTGGCTTATTTTCTTCTGGCATTTTGTACAACTATTTGTAATTATAGAATGTTAAGCCTTGGAAGGGGCATTATATGGCATTTTGTCCTACCCCCTTTTTATTACAGGGAGCCAGTTAGGAGGTATTAGAAAAGTATCATTGAATTAAGGCTCTGAGGTCACAGAGGCTAAGTGGCTTCTCCAAGTTCACGTCCTTGATGAAAACTGGGACGGTATTTCAAGTTCAGGTCCTATCATGCCCATACCTTGCTTCATTTGTTCATTTTGTTTCCCCCCTCTATATGCACATGCTCCCCAAACCATGCTGGCTTTTTATGAAAAGTAATTTTTCTGGACAAAATAAGCATCATGTCTGTCTATGTACTAGTCTTTGTTTTGTTTTCCTCAAGTTTCAAAACTGGCTGTTGAATCTTGTCCTTTGAATATTTTATTGAAGTAAAAACAAAGAAGTACTAATACTGCAGGAGCCCCCTTTTGGTCTGACTTAGGAATGGAGATAAGACAAAGGTCTGAGCTGGGGCATTCTGGCACCGCAAAACTGCCTATGGACAGATAGTGTTCCATACTCTTTGAAAAGGTCTGATTATGCATTTTTTTGGTCCTACAAATCTTGCTTGCATGACTATTTTAAGCCCAATGTTAAATAGTAGGAAATAGCACATCATCTTGAAACCTCACATAAAACAACAACAAAAATGATTCTCATTAGATATAAACTTTGTTTAAGCTGAAGATCATTTAATAGCATTAGGGGAGAATAATGGGTTCTTCCCCTGGGATTGCAGTATAATGAGGTAAAAATGTTTTCACAATACTTTGGAATTTTTTTATAATTGTCCTTTGTATTGTTTGACTGTCAGTTAAATTAGAACATTTGATAATTGTAGGGAGCTGATAAGACTTCTATTAAAGGTATGTCATTATGTTAATCTTGTTTCAAATATAGTTTGCCCGAATCCTATTTTGATTATATAATATTAGAATAAATTAACTTGTTAAATAAGCTTACCTGGAGGGCATAGAACATTCTAAATGCCTTTAAAGCTAAAGTTAACATTAGTTTAAAGAAGTATGTAAATCCTGTGCTGAAACACATGATTGTTTTTCTTCCTCAAAGCCTTTAAAATTTGGAGCATAGATATTTCTATATAAATGTAGATATTTTAGACTTAAAATCAACTGATAAGTGATTTACTCAGCTCTTGTTTGCATATTGTGGGAAGACAGTGAGTGTTCAATTAAAAAAAAGTAGAGGCTCCCAGGTTTCGTTTTATTCAACTACCTGGATGCTGGAGCTATTTAAAAATGCATTGACAGCTGCTTGTACAAATCACCTATAATTTTATAAAAATTTTATCTTTTTTGCAAATAAGGGATGTTGTAAATAGAGGTCCTCCAACAATTTTATCCATACTTCCCTTATTCATGGATTGGAAGGGCTCAGTGATCTTGACTATCACATTGACATTTTTACACATTCACATCACAGTCACATACTGTCCTGCCTTGGTGGTGGGAGGAGTATGACCCCCCCACCCTTTGTTTAACAGAAAACTTTTTTTTTGTTATACTTTATTTTTTATTTTTTAATTCTTCCCCCAAGATGGCTCCCTCATCTGGTTGCTTGTTGTTTTGTGCTCATTATCTGCTTGTTATTTTTGCTTGTTGTTTTTGCTCGTTTTCTGTTTTTTTTTTCTTTAGGAGGCACTGGGAACCAAACCCGGGACCTCCCATGTGGGAGGCAGGCACTCAACTGCTCGAGCCACCTCCGCTCCCATGGCCCTTTTTTTTTTTTAAGAGTTAAGTTGACAAATATCTATGCCAAAAAAATTAAACTCTGCCACCTCAACTTATTTAAAGAAAAAGCTCAAACCTTCATTTATTTATATATTCATTCATTCAGGGAATACTCTGACATATATACTATGTACCAAGAACTTCTAGGAATTTAAACATAAAAAAATCATAAAGCAGGTTAGACAATGAGTAGATTTCTTTTTAGCCAATATGGGAGGTAGATTCCCATGAACCCTGAACTGAAAAAAAAAGCAAATCATATAATGTGTTGTTACATTGAGAAATTGTCAGTTTAATGTGACACTTTTGTGTTTCTCATGATTATCTGTATTAATCTCCATTGATGGTCTGTGTAATGGGCACCTGGTAGAGATTTTAAGAATAAAAATTAAGGGAGGCAGGGGAGAAGAAAATAAAGAAGAGATGGATGGGAATGGAATTTTTATTGTACATGCTTGTGCCAAATTAATTGCAAAACACTAGACATTGACATAGGTACTGGCAGAAGGCAAAATAACTATTTTTATCCTTTAACTAGAATTGCATTTGCTTATATAATATACAGTCTATGTTATTAGTAACATAGTTACTAATAACTATGTTATTAGTAAAACAGTTTTTCTGCAGTGTAGAACACACTCAACTGTGCCTTCCAATATAGAATAATTCTACTCTCTGTAGAAGAAAAATCTTTATGCTATCGGTTTCACTTTTTTAGGTTTGAGGTTAGTTGGAATCTTTTAAAGTCAAAGCAAATCAACATTTAGAGAACACATAACTGTGCTACGATATTAAGAAATAAAAAGAAAATAATTATAGCTCACTTCTTGAATGCTTATTATAACAATAAGCACTGTGCTAAATGATTTACGTGAATTTATTTAAGTAATCTTATTTAATCCTGATAAAAGTCCAATAGGCTAGGTACAATAAGATCACTGAGTCATAAAGAGGTAGCATACCTAAAATCCATAGCTATTAATAGAAAGTGGTAGAGTTATGTTCTTTTTTTTTTACATTATGGTAATTATATTATATAAAAAATGTTATATGCACACATGGATTTTAAATCAATTTTTCTGGTTTTAAAAGTAATACTTGTAATTATAGAAAATTTTAAAATGCAAATGCAAAGTAAATTAAAGAAAATATTTGGAAAGTCCACCTCCTAGAAATAATCTCTGTTAATATTTGAGCATATTCATTGTATAATAAATTATACAATATTTCATTAACTGTATGTTAATGAAGTTAAACTCATTTGTATGTATTGATTTTTATCATAGCTGGCCAAGGAATATTTACAAATCTGGATAGAAGAGGATAATTAAGAAATGATAGATACTGTTAGCTATGGTGAGGTTTAGTAATCTTTCTGCATTGAATAATTGAGTGACTCAGGTCATTCAACATGAATATAAAAGATGCAGAACAGCATCAATCATAATTCTCTTTCTCTATGCACTACTATTTAGTTTCAAGAAAAAAACATTTAGTAGTACTCCCAGCAGGGTCCAACTGTATAAATAGTTTGGCTATCTTAAAGGCTTTCTGTAAGATAAAATAACCAAACATTGCTTTTGCTACAACTGAGTGTATATAGGTAATGACCCTCACTTATGCCATGAACCTAATTTCCTTTGGCTTATTCCCAAGTCTTCAAGTTGCTATTTCTAGAAACTTCAACATTCCTTCAATAAAAAACAAAGTTAAATGGGAAATAAGGAATGCTTTATTAGCATCTCGCATCTGAACAACATATAACCACTAGCTTGGAAAATTCAAGCCTGAAGGGTCAATCATGGGAGAGAAAGCAATAAAGTGCATCTTTCTCTTGTATAGAGGAGATGAGTTGAATCGATTGTAATACTTTAAATATTAGATTGTGGACTTTGAGTCCAGCAGGCTTTATGTACTAATCTGTGACATACTCATCAAGTGTCCATTCTGAATTACAATGAATTACGATTCTAATTTATTTACACCAGAAGATTGCTTAATTAAATTCCAGTGAACTTTATCTCTGGAATCAGGCAACACTCAGAAATATTTTCAGGCAGGACTAGTTTCTACTGGAAGCAAAGTGGCCCCAGAACATTGGGCTGAGTCCCAATGAAATGTAAGCTGCATCCTACTTCTGATCTGCATGGGGCAATAGAGAACCATGCACAAAGAGAGACACGATGAGATTGGTGGAACTTCAGGGTCCATCCTACAAGTTTTAGGGAAATCTTAGCAATCATCAACCTGGCAGGAAGTTCCATCTGAACTGTGGATTAAAGGATGTGGCACAAAAGACACATTTCCTGAGACTGGGAAAGCAACAAAAGTAGGAACACTGCTCAAAGAAATAGTGCAAGACAAAGTTAGAACAGGATGCACAAATGTTATGGCAACATGTATTCCAATATGATCTTTGAGTTTGGGCTCAAAACTGAATACAATTCCAGATTTCAAGTTTATTAGTGATCAAAACAATGTGGTACTGGCATATGGATAGACATAAAGACCAGTGCAATGGAATTGAGAGACCAGAAATGAACTCACACATCTATGGCCAAATAATTTTTGGCAAGGGTGACAGGTACATCAAATGGGGAAAGAATAGTATCTCCAACAAATGGTGCTGGGAAAACTATATTCGTGTGCAAAAGAATGAAGTTGGACCCCTACCTCACACCGTATACAGAAATTAACAGATAGATCAAGGATCTAAATCTAAGCCAAAACCATGAAAATGTCAGAAGAAAACATAGGAGAAAACCTTTTTGACCTTGGATTTGGCAATGATTTTTCAGATACAACACTAAAAGCACAAGCAACAAAAGAAAAATTAGATAAACTGTACTTCATTAAAATTAACAAGATTTGTGCATTAAAGGACATTATTAAGAAAGTAAAAAGGCAACCTAATGAATGGGAGAAAATAGTTGCAAGTCATATATCTGATAAGGTTTTAATATCCAGAATATGTGTAAGAACTGCTACAACTCAGCAACTAAAAGACAAACAACTCCATTAAAAAAATGGGAAATGGGCATGAATAGACATTTCACCAAAGAAAATATACAAATGGCCAATAAACACATGGAAATATATCAACTTCATTAGTCATTAGAGAAATGCAAATCAAAACCACAGAGAGAAACCTCTTCATGCCCACTAGAATAGCTATAATTAAATTTTAAACAGTGGAAATTAACAAGTTTTGGAGAGGATGTGGAGAAATAGCAACCCTTTTACATTGTTGGTGGGAATGAAAAATGTTGTCACCAATGTGTAAAACATTTTGACAGTTCCTTAGAAAGTTAAATATAGAATTACCATATGACCTAGCAATTCCACTCCTAGGTATATACCCCCAAAAAGTGAAAACAGGGACTCAAACAAATTTTGTACATCAATGTTCATAGCAGCATTATTCATAACAGCCAATAGTGGAAGCAATCCAAGTGCCCATCAACAAATTAATGAGTAAACAAAATATGGACATAAACACAATGGAATAACATTCTGCTATAAGAAGTCATTAAGTTCTGAGACAAGCTACAACACGGATGAACCTTGAAAACATGCTATGTGAATAAGCCAGACCTCAAAGGACAAATATTGTATGACTCCACTTGTATGAAATATCTAGAATAACAAATTCATAGAGACAGAAAGTAAATAAGAGGTTACTAAGAGCCAGGGATAAAGGGAATTGGGAGGTATGTTAGTCAGCCAAAGGGGTACTGATGCAAAGTACCAGAAATCTGTTGGCTTTTATAAAGGGTATTTATTTGGGGTAGAAGCTTCCAGTCACAAGGCCTTAAAGAGTCCAACTCAAGGTACCATAAGAGGTACTTCCTCACCCAAAGTCTGTTGCCACGTATTGATGCAAGATAGCTGGAGATGTCTGCGAGGGTTCAGCCTTCCTCCTTCCTCTTAAGGCTCCGTGGTCCCAGCTTCTTCCCATCTCAGCTGTAGGCTGGCATAAGTCTCGTCTCTCTTTCTGGGCCTTGTCTTTTTCTGGGCTCAGCTTCTCTACTTTCTCCACAAGGCCAGCTGTGAACTATCAGGCAAAGGGCTTGGCTGTCTCCCTGAGGTTCCAGCGTCAAAAACTCAACTCTCTGTGTCCTCCTTCTCTGTGTGTATACTTCCGTGTGAGAGTCTGTTTTATCCCCACCAAGGGGGTGGGGACTCAACCCTGCATGCCCTAATGATGTGGTCAAGCCCTAATCTTGATTTAATAAAGTAAAAGTGAAACCTTTGAGCATAATACAATCTAATACACCCAGAGGAACAGACCAGTTTACAAACACAATCCAATATCTATTTTTGGAATTCATAAACAATACCAAACTGCCACAGGAGGTTTTGTCTAATAGGTACAGAGTTTCTGTTTCACATCATGAATAGGTAAAGAGTTTCTGTTTGCGTTAATGGATAGTGTTGATGGTAGCACAACATTGTGAATGTAATTAATGCCACTGATATCTACACTTAAAATGGTTAAAATGGGAAAATTTTTGTTATATGTATTACCACAAAAAGAAAACAATAACAAAAGACCTATCATACACAACATTTCTATTTTTGAGTTTTAATTTTGATTAATCTCTCCATGTGTTAAAATATGCCTAAAATAATTTGAAATCGCTGTATTAAATCCATATATATATGTGAAACTCTTTCTCTTCCCTTCATAAAACTAGAAAGGGTATGAAATTACTGGGTAAAAATCTTTTCCTCAAAAAGCCTATAGCAATTCCTCAGTTATCTTACATACTTAGACAACTTTTGATTACAGAAGTTTTCAACATACCCAGTAAAAGAAAGAAGACTGTAATGAACCTCATTACCCAGGTTCACCAGTTATCAGCATTTTTTTCAATTTTCAAAACATACCTTGCTGTCTCTAATGCTTCCGTAGTAGTCTTTCTGTTTGTACTCTTGCCCACATATAATTTATTTTTTACACAAAGTCAGAATGATCTATAGCCTGGCAAATCAGATCATGCCATTCCCCTACCCAAAACCCCCCTATGGCCTTCTCATTAAATTTTAAAATCCAGGATTCTGACCCTGCCCTACGAGACCTTCCTGGCCTGTCTGCTGTCTTCCTTTCTCATTGTTCTCTCACAATTTTCACTCCCGTGTTCTCTGGCCACCTCTCTGTTGCTCAGCTTCATCTAGAGAACATCAAGTAAGGCCTGCAAATAAAATGTGTCCTACCCCATGCCTTCCAGTCCATTTCTCAAGTACACAAGTGTTTTGTTCTCACTATGGCTTTTATCACCATCTGAAAATTATGTTACCTCTCTGTTTATGGCCCAGCTCTTACCCCAAGAACCATGACTCCATGTCAGCCAGAATTTTGTGGGTATGTTTACAGCTGTATCCTCAACCACTAGCCTTGAGTGGGTCTCAGCCCTGGCTACACGTTAGAATCACCTGGACAGCACTGAATAAGACTGAGTTGGTCTGCGGTGGGGCAAGGCATCATGATCTTTTTCAGACCTTCCAGGTGATTTTAATGTATACCAAGGCTGGAAAAACAATGCCTTATGAAAATTCCCGACATGGGAGGTGCTCAGTATTTTTTTCTTTAACGAATTAGTGTGTGCTTTGAATTCCTAGACACCGTGTACCAGAATTTCAAATATTTTATTTTAAATCCAGCAGTTGATAATATATCAGGAATGTTATTTCTTTGAATGTTCAGGATCACTTTGCCTCTGCAGTATTTTTTTAACTCCATATTGTTAGTGTGTGTGTGTACATGAGTGTGTTTCCTGTCCTTCATCCCTGAACGAAGAAAACTGGAGCTGGTGTTTACCATCTGTTTATGAGACATAGTCACATACTCTTCTGATAAATTGCTAGGGGCTTCTAAACTAACTCAACTATCAGGTTTTACGCAGTCTAGTTCTTCTGGACTAAATGGGATCTTGTTCCAACCTAACTGTCGGGCTCTCTGACTGAATAGATGAGCTCATGAAAAGCTACCCTTGCAGAGTTCACTGCTACTTTGTTATCTTACACTTCCCTGAATGGAATATGCCACCATTAGTCCCTGCCCTGACCCACTTTTCCCTAGCTTGGTTGCAATCTATGAATAGATGTAAGATGAACATTGCTATTAGATTGGGAAATTTTAAAAATCACTCAGGCTGTTGTAAAAAATCAGGAATCTCGAAGAAGAGTTACAGCCATCAAGTTTCCTGGTAAGGAGAGACCCCATGATCCTGTTGCCTTCCTTGAGAATATTTGCATTTGCTGTGTGCTTTACACAAAACATTATAAAACATATTAATTTCTGTAATCATTTCAATGATACTGAGGCAAGATATATATGTGTGTATTTATATATATGTGCATACGCTTTGTGCATGTATGTATGTATGTATTTATGTATATAATATCAGAGTGGAAAACTGAGATTTAAAGAAATATCTCTTGCCTTAGATTTCACAGTCATTTTATGGTAGACTCCTTTTAAGATGTCGGTATCATCAATTACAAAGAATGATAAGCAGGAAATGATGATTGAGCTTTCTTCACAAACCAATGACTTCTATATAATTTTTCTAGGTTACTTCAAAACTTCAAGTGTTCAAGGCTGCATTTTTAAATTATGATGAAAATGTGACATGATAGCATTTTAATCGAAGTATCCATTTTTTTTCCAACATAATATTTTTAAAAGTCATATAAAATGAGTTTATTTTCAACTAGATAGAAGTGCTGTGGAATATAAATGGAACAATTAGAATTATAAGAGAAACATATATATAGTTGGGTCCATATTATAAAATATCTTTTTGTCAGATGTGATGCATATCATTTTCCTCAATGAATTTACAAAACATAGGGTATTTTCCTCCTTCAGTAGTTCTGCTATTTGCAGGGTTTTTTTTCCCTGTGTGACTTCTTATCCTATAAGAATCAATTAACATTTTAAATCTATTTTATTATGTTCTATATTTGAAATTTCTGATTGTTGTTCTATGAATGTGAAAGTAAAATTGCTAGATAGGACTATTGATGCTAGATGTATTCAGTTTGCTAATATTTTTGGATTGTGATTTTTCACCTATAAAGATTAATGAAATAAATATTAATTATATAATTGAAAAGCATAAAATATAGACAGTTTCATGGGGACTCTTAAAAACAGATGGTGATGAGCGGATGTGGCTCAAGCAGTTGAGCACCTGCCTCCCACATGGGAGGTCCCAGGTTCAGATCCCGGTGCCTCCTGAAAAAACAAAAAAAACAAACAACAAGCAAAACAAAAGAAAAAACCAACTCAGGGAAGCTGATCTGGCTCAGTGGTTGAGTGCTGGCTTCCCACATAAGAGGTCCCAGGTTCAATCCCCGGCGCCTGGTACCTCAAAAAATAAAATTAAATTAAAATTAAATAAAATAATTAATTTTTAAAAAGGTTTGGAAAAGATAAAATAAAAGGATTAAATTTTTCTTATGAGGAGCATGAGGGACAAACTTGAAGTGCATCAATGATTGTTTATATTGTGAATATGTGACTCTATGCACTTTCACAGGCTCATATCTCACCTTTCCAACACTACTTTTCCCTTTTACTGAGACTAAAGTGAATGTATTATGAATCAGAGACTGAAACTCAGACCCCCAACATTATTATATAATAGGATAAGCTAGAAAAGTGAAAGCAAATCCCTTACTCCTGAGATAATTTGACGTATATTGGTTCTGGAATAAATCATCCTTTATGAAGAAGACAGTAGTATTGATTGAATACTTTGGTGCTATTTGGAATTTTTTGGAGTTCTGATCCTTAAGTAGTCAGGTGAAATGAACAGAATGCTCTGAATTTAATCATTAATTGTTCCTCAAACTTCCCTTAGGAAAACATCCATTATAAGTCCGTTGATAAGGTAAGACAGGGGTTTTACTATATGAGAAAAATCAAAGGAATTTTTTTGTGTGTGGCATTCATCTTCAAAATGTGCATATTTTATATCATTGGACCTCAAACAAGGCTTTGCATTTAAACTAGAACAAGAAATGTTTTTAAAACATGCCTAGAGGAAAAATTTTTATTATGGCTTCACTGAACACTCATTAATTTTCTAACAGAAGAGGAGAGTTGATAGCAATTTTGCACCTACCTGCAGATGTATGAAATGTTTAGTCATTTTAAGGTAAGAAATTCTCACTTGTCAACATTTCACTGAATTTAAGAAAACTTCTTCAGTTTCTGTAAGGAAATATTAATGTCTTATAATCATTCATATCTAGTTTCTCTGTGAGTTCATAAAGTTGATTAAAAATGTAAGCATGTAAATAAGCTATATTTTTGTTTTTATTATAATATATTTCAAAAATATAGAGAAATATAGTGACTAATATAATGAATACCTATATACTCACTGGCCATATATAACTGCTAAAATTTTGTTTATATGTTTCTTTTTATTTTTAATTTCTATGTCATTTCTTCATCTTCTCTTAACAAAGTCTTGATATAATGCATTCAAGGAAAAGAACAGTTCCCTCAGGAATTGTATTTATATGCTTCTGAGTAGCCATGGCAGATGGATGGCTAGAAACCTCAGCATGGTCCTGGCACTCAAACTTCCTACCCGCCATATCCAATCAGTCATAGCTCTGCTGTACACTACAGGTTTTACAGGTTCCCACCATCTCTTGGATAATTGCTCTAGGCACCACCTTATCTCCCTGCCACCAGTTTCCTACTTTCAATTCATTCTCTTCACTTCTCTCTGAGTTAGTCTTTTAGAAAAAATCAAAGTGGATCACAGCCTTCCTTTGTTTTCAAATCACCTGGATTGCCATTGCCTAAAGGAGTAGTTTCTAGAGTGGGGTGCACAGACTAAGAATGATCCATGGGGAAAGGAGAAGAAAATATCAGCACCGCTATTTAGTTTATCTTGCAATTTTGAAATTTGTACTTTCAATGAATGTTTTATAATGTGCATATATGTTCATAAATACATAAATAAATAAACCTATACTGGGGATTCATGCTAATAGAGGTGCACAATAAAACAATTTTAGAGACCACTGGTTTCAAGAACAAAATTCAACCTCCTCCACAGTCTGGCCCCAACACTTTTCTCTCCACTCTCCATCCCATCACCTGCCGCTCTCCTACCTCTTTGCCAGTCTGAACTTTTTAACTTTCCCTGTACATGACTCAGTACAGGTTGCCTCTTATAAAAAAAAAACCCTTCCCTTCCCCTTGGTTGGAAATCCAAATTCTACTGTGAGTTACATAAGGTGGGAGGCATTTTTTATTAGTTCTTGCATCTATAGTACCTCGTACATTATCTGGTACATCATGGATGCTCAATAAATGTTTTTGAAAAATGAATAGAAATGTGAGATTATATTATGGCGACCCTATACTGCTTACAACACCAAACTAAGTAAAATTAATATATGATTTTAAATTTGATTGGCTCAAAGATGTTAGGAAGCAAATGTAACAGTGACATACTATTTTGGAGGGCTCTAGGTATCCTTAATGAACTTTTCAGAGGTCAAAATATATTACAATTTACGTACCCTAGACGAGAAAACTTCCCTGGCCTTATTAAGTCTCAATGAATGTCTTAGGTCCAGGGTAACCTGGGCTTGCAACTCTTTTGTGCCAAAGATCTCAAAGACATAACTGTTTGACTATCATATCCACATAATATATGAAAATATATAAAATATATATGAACATATCTATTTTACATAATATGTAATAATTAACTATATATCAAAACCAGCTACATTTTATAAATGTGAACATATAAAAATATATATGAAGATAATATATATAATACATAAATTGTATATGTAATTATATATAAATTTTCTTTAGTCTTTTAGAACTTGTCTTCAGGAATAGACCATAGAACAACTGGGTTCAATGCCATCTCCATTAATAGTTGTATATCTTTGGACAAATTATTTACTTACCACTAGTTTTCATGTATTTAATAAGAAAATTTTGAAAATAATATTGTGTGAATTAAATAATGTAAGACATCTGAATAACAAAGCATAATGACTGATAAGAAAAATCTAATAACTATTAGCCATTCTTATTTTTCTGTTCCCTAGCCAACCTAACAAAATGACTCTCGAGGTGAACTAGTAATATACTAACCTAATGAAAAATATGTGAGAGATTCCTTTCATTTTCTTTTACTTTTATTTCTCTGTGTAGAATATTTAACAAATATGTTTCATTTTTCTACATATTAAAAGTGCTTCACTTATTGTCATTAAAAATGACAAATTTCTAGCCTAAAATACAAACTAATGACTATATATAAATCATTTCAAAGAATCCCTGACACATAGTAAACACTCTAAAAATGCTAGCTGCTATTGGCTTTTTAATTGACAGATTTTTTAACCTATTTTCCATGACCACAATATGTGTAAAACTACAAACATATTTTGAACTGTTAAACAATTATGTTTTCTCCAACAGATCTGTAATGAAAAGAAATCTGTATTTTGTTTAAAAATACTCTAAAATATTAATCATTTAAAATGACATTTGAAAAACATATTGTAGGAAAAACTGCTACTAAAGACTCACTGGAAGTGAAATACTGAGGATACATAAATTTTATGGGATATTGCAGTAAAAGTACTACTTCATAATTGGTTATTTAAATGATCTGCAATGTCTTTGAAAAGACCAAGATTATAAACAGGACGCTCATATCCATGGCAACAGGGAGGACAACTCTCAGCTTTTCAAAACATACTAAGATAATTAATTAATTATTTTTTCCATAACTTAAAACAGCAATAAAATAAAATTTTGCTCATTTTTTCACTGGTTTATTATGCATAGTTCCAATATAAAAAAATCTCACAAGGTGAAATGAATCAAAAGCCACCTCTGTTGAGGGGTTGGGAATAGGTCCTCGATCTATAAAAACTTGCATAGCTTCCTTAAAACAGTTAGTTAAAGCTACAAAATTTCTTTTCATCAGATATCACTAGACAAAGATAGAAGTCTGACTGTCACTGATATTTGTCTAGATGTCATTGAAAATAGCTTTTCTTAAGGCAAAGGTACATTGGGCAATTTGCTTGCTAAAAAAAAATTGTGACAATGTAAATGCTACTGTTAATTTCCTTTGGTCTTGAATTCAAGTATATAGAAATAAAAATTTTCCATGACAAAGCAGTGATTTGTAAATTTCAAAATGAAAGTACTATACATGCATATATATATAGCATATATATATGTATGTTTGTAGAACTACCAACCCCTAAGTTTAAGAAATAGAGGCAAAGCTTAGTTTAATGTTTGAGCACCACATTGTATGCTATATAAAAAGCTCTATAAAATAGTACTTTAAAGTGTAATAGTTGAAATGGGGATCTCAAGGAGAGCTAGGGTGCAAACGTGAGCAGTTTTGTGTCTTTGAGGTCTGGAGCGTTAGTTCTTTTGGATGCAGTATGGGTAAGGCCTGCCTCTGGGAAGTTGTAACCTTAATAAAAGGTGTCGCTAATGTCTGCTTACCATCTATGTGTTTCTGCTCCACTACACTGATGTGTACTGCTTGTAGGGAGACAGAGAAGGGGTGGTGGGTGACCACGAAAAGGGGGAGGAGCTACCCAGACAAGAACAGAAGCATTTTCAGGAGCCCAGATCGTAAGCAATAATCAGAGCTGTTCACAAGCTCCTCCACATGCTACTGCTACTCTCTTCTTTTTATTTATAAAAACATTTTTATTCTTTGCTACCATGCAAATTTCTAATGGACTTCATAAAAGGATTTGGTGAAGAAACATGAAAGAAAAAGCTCCTGCCATCTTTTGTTCTGTTGTTTTGTCAGTTAATTTGGCGCTCACAATATAGAACAAAAGCAAACCTATGAGTTTTACTTTGTGAAATGCCAGAGTAATAATTGCTGGACTATTTGCCACATCCTATGACTCAGTGTGAGCTGAAGGGAGGGCCAGAATGTCTGAGTGGAGACCATTCTGGTGTGGGCCATGGACGTCTGGGCTTGGGGACTACTGGCATGGATGACAGTGTGAATCCTGCCAGGCATTTCAATACTTCAATTCACACACGCCTCGTTGGACCCGCATTTGTAATGTCTTTGGAGGCCTCATCTTGACTGACCTTTTGCAAATCTTTTCAGTAAATATTATATGATACTGCTTCTCACCTGTTGGATGAGTTTCCAAAGACCCTTATTTGACTCAGGGCCTCTGCTAATATGGGAGCCCGTGCTTGTATTCCAGACTGACACAGAACTGAACCTCATTTGGAAAATAAAAGGAACTGCAGGAAGTACTTTTGTCAAAGGTTGGGTTGCGTGCACATATCTGATCAAAATGTTGAACAGATAAGTTGGAGCAAGGTGAGATTTTCCTTGAATGGCATGAAGAAGAACAAGAAAAATGAAAAGCAAACCTTCTAGAAACCCCTCCTTTTTCTTTCATATCATATTCTTCCCAGTTAGCCTGAGAGCATCAATTTGTAAGCACAGTATGCTCTGAACAAGGAAAAATTGTGTTTCCATTCTATTGGTATTAACTGAAATAAAACAATAAAATAAAATAAATTAAATTAAAAATAGCAAAGCCTCAAAGGGTATTTTTTGATATTTATAACCTAACATTAAGTGATACTAGACTACTGATTTTGAGTTTTCTTGTGGTTTATTCAAATTTTATTTTCCATCCCCTCCTCAGTGGCTGAATGTCAGCCATTATTTGTTCTTTATATATATATAATTTTTTTTTTTTAAAGATGCTTAGATTACATAAATGTTACACAAAAATCACAGGGATTCCCATGTTCCCCTCCTCCCACACTTCCCATAACATCCCACATAAACATCTTTCATTAGTGTGGCACATCATCTGCAATGTATATACACATCCTGGGGCTTTGCCACTAAGCATGGACCATAGTTCACATTGTAGACCACACTCTCTCCCACACAGTTCTGCATGGTATATGCTGATGTAAAATGGCCTATATCTGTCATTGTAATGTCACTCAAGATAATTCCCAAGTCCTGAAAAAGCCCCTGTATTGCAACTGCTTTTCCCTTCCCTGCCCCAAAAGCGTCCAGTGGCCACTGGCTCCACCTCGCTGTTATAATTTCTTCCATTGCTTGAATCACAATATGTCTACAACAGAATACCATTAAGTTCTCTCTAGTCCATAGCTCTTCCCCCAGTCCTGAGGAGTCTGGGATGGTGATGTCCACTCCACCTCCAAGTGAGAGTGGGCTTATATCCCATGGATACGGTGGATGGGATTATCCTGCCCGCAGCTGCAGGCTCTCTCCATTCCCAGGGCAGCCATTATTTGTTCTTATCTTGTTCCTTGTCTCTACGTAGAATCTCTTGTGGGCTAAGAAAATAGATGGCAATGCTAGAAAAGTTTCTAAAATAAAAGTTAAATGGCTGTGGAAGAGAGGCCTGAGAAATTTCTTTTTGACTAATTCATTGATCAATAACAGGCACTATACTAGGAACAGTTTGGTGAGTGTATAGAAACTTTACACAGTCTCTTCTGGGCTTTTAGAAGACTTCTTCTTTTTTCTTCTAATTTTCCTCCTGTTCTGAATCTTGAGATGTACTAGGCAGGAGACCTCTAACTAAATGAGGTATCATTTTATTCCAAGACATACTTTTCTGTTTCAAGGTGGAATTCTTTAAAATATGTTTTCTGAATTATTCCTTCTTCATACTGGGAAACTTTAACAAAGAATTTCAATTTATTACATTATTCAAATTATTCTTGCTACCCATTTCTCACAATGTAGGCTGGTGTCTGTATCCCTCTGGTAAATAAGTTTCTCTGCTTTCTTTACAGAATGACACTTTGCCATTAACAGGTTAATTCATCTTTTTCCATAGAAATCTGCTTTGAAAAAACCTATGTTTGTGTATATCTTTCTGTACTGTTCTTTTTCCTCACCCCTGGAGACTATATTCTTTTATTTCTTTTATATAATCCAACACTTGCCTATCTATGGTCTAAAATTGCACTGCCTTTTGTTCCGTATCTGATTTGATTTTTTTCCTTGAGCTTTCACCGGCTGTTTGACTTCTTTATTCTGTACCCCAAGAAATAACCAACACCTTCTCTGAGTGCATGTCTTAAATTTGCTTCTACCTCTATATTCATAAATTGGAACTTTTCATAACATCTCTGATTCCCGTGTATTAATTTGTTCTTAGTAATGATTATTCAAACTTATGTTTGTATTCATTGGGTATCTTTTCATATGACAAACTGTCAAGAGCCTAGGAACTCATCTCTAAGCTTCCATCTGGTTAATATTTCCTAGCACAGTTTAGGCACAAAGGTAAAATATTCAGAATCTGGGAAGATCTAACTAAGTCCATGCATGGATGGTGGCCCTTTGCATTACCACTGATCATTTTCTCATGCTGGCTGGGTTGGTAGACAAGTGAAGCTAACACTGTAACTGGAGATGTCTCAGCACACTCAATTGTAGTTCCATAACTCCAGGTAAACTTCTGAGTGAATTTAAGCATGGTGCAGGCTGTTTTAAAGGAAGAGGGTCTCTTCATGACTCTCAAGAGATGTGAGCTCTTAGAGGGAAGAAATTGTGTCTCACTTGCTGCATCCATCCTCATATTCATTTTGTTTAGCAGAGTGCCTAGCAAATGTTAGGTATTTAATAAATATTTGTTGAATACGTGATGATTTGAAAAATACTCATTTGACTATTTGTCCAGACTCAAGTCATTTCTCTCCTTCATGAGCACCATTTACTTCCTAACTCACTCATCTTTAATTCTTCTCTAGTGTTGTGAATATTTAAAAAATGAAAAATTGAAAACGTTTAATTACTTTTCCACAATGTATTATCTGTGACATCAACTACCTAATCAATATTTTACCTCTAATTGAATTTGCACACATAAAGACATTATAAATGATGTCTTACGCACTCAGTTTTGTCTTCTGGCTTCTCAAAGCTCTTCCTTTCTCCTCCAACTGTCTGATTATACCTCTGAGGTTATGATGATGCTACTGTCCATAATGGCACACACATTCACAGGCTGAATGAAAAGACCTGTGCAGGAACTGATTGCTGATTAGCAATGCATTTCCCATAGCGAAAAATTGGCCTAAAGTTTCAAGAAAAAAAAAAAAAGATTTGCTGAGGCTTAAAATTAGTCTGCCAATTCAGATCCATAGCAAATTGTTATTGCTCTCAAATTTAGGGTCTTTACAATGGATAATTGAAGATTCTTTTAACTAAAACATTGTAAATGGCCTAACTATGATGATCCTATTTGGAATTCAGCCCTTGTTTTCAGGGATTTACTGTTTTGAAAATTTTTTGTTAAATTTATAGCAGAAGAGAAAATACTTCTGCCAACTACGTAAGTGCTTTGGACATAATTTGTATTCTGCTGTTACATGCAGAACGTGTGCCAAAGAGAAAAAAGTAAAAAAAAAATTTTGTTTGGAAAGAAACCAGCAGTCTGGAAAGGTAATTTTAATCTATAAATATCTCTCTTAAGGAGAATTTAACACCAACTAAATTCAGTCTCAAGAAATAAAATGCTTAAGATACTCCAAATATTCCATTCACTTAAAAATGCTTATACTGAATATATTTTTATGAATTTTCAAATAATGGCATCTGAGGATTATGATAAATTATTTCATAACTGAAAAATGTTAAAACAAGTACATTTTCTGTATCATAAAATGCAAGTAACCATGTCAAAATGGAAATAAGATAGAATTGAAAGACCTTGAATAACATCTTGGCTTGACTATTTACTAGGCATATGTTATTGAAAAACCTAGGTTTCCTCCTTTAAAAATTGGAGTGAACTACTCAAAAGGTTATGAGGTTTAAATAAACTATTTTTTGGTGAAAATGCTTTGTAAATTGTTACACACAATACAAGTGAAGGCACACCCATTTAAAATAATAATATGATGTAGGAAACTCCAAATAGAGAAAAATTCCTAATACACAGCTAATAAATATGTTATAATTATATAGTTCCATCTGTTGATTAAAGCATTGTTAGACAATTTCCAATTTTGGTTTATGTGTATTGATCCATATATGGTTATTTTATAATGAGTAACAGTGTTTATTGAATGCGAATAAATGTTTGTCATTGTCAGTGGTTCTCTCTTCTCTACTGTGCCCCATCGTATGTAGGCCAAGACTATCCTCCTTTCCCTTTCATAGACAGAAGGAATCAATGATGGCCCAGAGTTTGATGTTGGCTATATATTTGAAAAGCCATTTTCAGATCAACTAGAAGGCCACCAAGATGGCATTATTGGCCCTCAAATGCAAATTTCTGAAACACTTATTTTTGGCTAACACACCTCAGCCTATGTGTTGTGCTTTTTTGCCTCATTCCCTGCTTCTTCTCCCTTGAATTTCTTCAGTGGTAAAGGTGGAAGATCTTGAGGAATAACTATGTCCCAGAAGCCCACCATTGAACTGGTCATCATTAAAGATCACAAAGTATGTCATTGCATCAACCCTGTCCCCCACACAGTATTTTGAGTCCATCTACACATGATACAATTGCACATTTATAGTTTCACATTAAAAATATGATTAAATGAATTTCAATTAAAACTGTATGGACAAAATGCTCTCAATATACTGGAAACTCTCAAATATTTATAAAATAAAATCATCTTTAAATTGTGCTGTATTTTCACAAAGTAATTGTTAAAAAAACAGTCATTTTCACTAACTATCCTGAAAAATAATCATTTCGAAATAGCTTCATCACTCTATAATTATACTCTATCAACCTGTTTTGCAAGAAAAACGTCTACCTAACCATACAAATGTGATGTTTGATACCAGCATTTAAAAATATACTTTCATTGTGTCTTGAACCTGCAGCTTTCTTCCTGACCTATTAAAAGGAAAATCTCAATATATTTCTACAAGATGTTTGCTAGTCTATATTTAGGGCACAATTAAAATTTTATTGCACAAATATTGATAGAAGCTTGACTACAAATATCTGTATCAAGAGTCCTTAAGTGGAGGTTCAGGGCCCAACTTCAGGGGACTCCCTGAGTCTCCCAAAATTGCGTGCAAAATTTTTGTCTCGGTATGTATAGGTATTTATTGGTAGGGGTTGGATTCTCCAAGTACAATCCACTTATTTGATAAAATATAAACATTTACCTCTGTCTTCTTCAACTACATTCAAATATTGTAAATTCACAGAATACGTTACTGGCATCCACCTTAAGAGATTTGTAACATTCAGCTTGTATTAGTGCTTTGGGAAGGTGAGGTTTTTGAAAGTGGATGTCTTATTCATGAAATATAGCACAGCTGGAATCGTTTAAAGAGATATGCATTAACTTATTTATTGTTTATTGTTGAACACACAGGTACTCTTTTAGGATCTGGAGAGCCAGCACTCAATATTTGTGAAAAGTGTTAGAAGTATGCAAATGATGCAGTGACAGCACAGGAAAGGGCATATTAGTTTCTCTTTAGATGTGGCATATCATAAGGATTGATTTATAAACCTTTACATGAGAGGATTTGGGAGCAAACAACTCAATTTGTTTTCCAAGTTGATGATTTTTTTTTTTTCAATTTTCAAGTACGTCTTTCTTTCTCCATCATTTGGTCATGTCTGATTTATAATGAACTACACTTTTTAGGTATTTATTGACTTTAATAATCCTCCATTAATCTATCATTTGTTTGTGACCCCATAATATACTAATTTAATTAGTTTTGCTTCATAATGTATCTTAATATACAGAAGAGCTGATAGTATTAGTGCTCACTGTCATTCTTTTTCCAAATGTCTTTGATATTCACAACTACTAATTCACCAAAAAATTAAATTTAAAATAAGAGAATCATATTTTAAGAAAAATTATGTTGGGATTTTGATTTTGATTTTTGTCAGGAATGCTTTTGTTGGAAATAAAAATAGAAACTAGACAAAGAGGCAGCTTATTAAAAATAGAAATGTGTCTCATGCAATGTAAAATCTGCAGGTAGGCAAGTAGAGTTGGTGCAGGAGCTCAGTGGTGCCATCAGGGACTCTATTTTCCATTTTTCTATCAGTTTTTTTTTTTTTTTCCTATTTTTCATTCTTCCTTAAACTTGTAAAGCTTTATCTTCAAGTGTCTTGAATTATGGTCTTAAGAGAGCTCAAGTACACCAGATATCAGGTCTGAATTCCAGAAAGAAAGCTGGAAGGAGGGGCAAAAAATTGGCCTATTGCCTCTTTATAAAATGAGAAACTCAGGAACTCTCACCTACCCTCACGGACATTAATAGTATTCCATGACATCACTAGCTGCAATGGAGGCTAGAACATTGTGCATTAGAGGTTTCCAGTCTCTAAAGTTAAATACTATAAGCAATAAAGATAATGCTACTGCTTTTAATTGTCAATCCAGAGCCTGCAGTCATATTGCACTAAATTAGTAAATAATCTTGAAGTAAAACTGCATATGTATGTGTGTGTGTGTGTGTGTGTGTGTGTGTGTATGAAAAACAGGTTTTCTCCATAAATTCAAGTCTTCTTTTATCTTTCTCTAAAAGAACAAGGATTAGCATTTCTTGAGAGGTTGCTACATTATAGGCATTGTCCTAAGCATTTCCCATAGATTAACCCACACTCACAGTAACCCTATAAGATAAGAGAAATTATTATTTCCATTCTATAAATTGGGAAACTCAGGCACAGGTTGATGAAGCAACATGCCCAAAGTCATAGTCAAAGAGTGGAAGAGATAGGATTTAAGCCCAGGCAATATGACTTCAGAGCCCATGTACCTAATCATTACTTGAAGCTGCCCATTTTAAGAAGGTGAGAAGAGTAGGGAGAAATGGTGGTGTTTCTTTATGCAGTAACAAATGTCTTTCATCTACTTTTAAATATTTTGTGTATTACTGTTATTTGAGACAAAGATCTATAATCTCCCTTCCTTCCTCCCTCCCCTCTCCTTCCCTCTCCTCCTCTCCCCTCTCCTCCTCTCCCCTCTCCTCCCCTCTGCTCCCCTTCCTGTGGGAGGTGAAAAAGTGCTGGGTATAAGGTCCTCATTTTAAATGGGGTGGTATGGGAAGGCTGCACTAAGAAGGTGGTATTTGAGCAAAAACCTGAAGGACATGAAGGAAAGCACTCTGTGACTGTTTCAGAGAAGAGAATCCCTAGATCTTTTATGAATGTTGCTAGATTCATAAAGATGAAACATGTGCATAAGGTTATTTGCGGTGTCATTGTTTATAGCAGCAAAAGATCGGAAACAAGCTAAATATCCAACCAAGGGAGCTGGTTGAATAAAATGTAGTATATCTACACATGAAGCATTATTCTGCCAGAAGAAAGAATGAAGATGACTCCTATATATTGATATGCAGAGATCGCTAAGATATAATTTTAAATGAACAAAGCAAAGTGTGGGACTCTATAGAATGTGCTACTTTCGTATAAGAAAAAATATATATGTATACTTATTTTTCAAAAAACTAGATAAACCATAAACTAATTAAAATTATGACATAGACTGTGGTAAGACATTTGGGGGACCATTATGACAGTTTGATTATGGAGTGAGCATTGCATGAGATGAGGGAATTGCTATATTTTTGTGAGATAATGGTACCATTATTATGTAGGAGAATTACATTTGCAACTTTCAAGTAATTTGGTAAATCTCTGTGTGTGATAGATAAGCAAATATGATAAAGTTAATAATTATTGATCTCAAATTCATCGCCTGGTAACACAGGTATTCTTTGTAGTAGTCTTTCAATGTTCTGTATGTTACAATATTCATAACTTGTAAAAAGTTAAAACGTAAATATTAGACATGATTGACTTGAATGAGATATCGACTTTATCTGCTAAAAATATTAAGAATATAAAAATTTAATAGACATCAACCCAGTTTTTGCTAATTGTCTTGTTTTAAAGGTGGGGCATGCTAAATTTGGCAATTATTCAACAGGGAGAAAGAAATCAGGTGAGAAAAAGGGCTGATTGGAAAAAGGAATATTTGAGTATTATTTGTATAGAGAAAACTGATGACTATCACATTAAGTGTTTCAGGGTGACAAGGATTTTTATAAGATGCAAAATGTGTAGTCATTTCCCCCTTCTGGGAATAGTGAACAGGCCTTAATACTAATTAAAACAACTAGCATTTGCATAACACTTTATTGTTACCAAAATACTTTTGTCTCCTGACAGGAATTGTAGGAAATTGAAGTGCTACCTAGAATAATTTAATATTCACCCCAATTATTTGGCAAAGAACAGACAACCCCATGATAGGTGGTTTGTACAATTCTCCAGTGGTTAAAAAGAAGTAATATAAAATCCCTTGGGATCTTTTCAGTTTATCCTTTTATATTTCCCATCCTTTGTTATATAAAACAAACTAGATTTAAATAACACAATAAACCCAGGCTACCCATATGTAAACCATTCTCAAAAGAGTATCACTTAATTATACCTACAATCTATCAAATCACATACTGGTTTTTTGCCTGAAAGCCATATTCAGCAAATGATATTTCTATAATAGAAATACTCAACGTTACTGCAAAAGTGAGTCTCAACCATTTGAGTGTAAAATGACACTGAGTTTTAAAACATACACAACACCCCTAATACTTTGGATTCCAAGACAGGTTAGCCCTTTAACTGCTGGCAAAGAAAATAGGATTTTCTTCCTAGTTGCCATGTGCTTCCTAGAGGAACGTGTGATCAAAACAAATGTTAGCTATAGATATGTTTATATGTTTTGCTTTGTGACATCTTTCCCATTTGAATTGGCCTCTTTTAAATTCTTAGATTCACTGGGACAGCTTAAGAAACCTATTTGTGGACATATGTTCTTCCTATTCCTGGAACTAGGTTTTTATTTCATTGGGTTTCCTTCTAAGATGCTTTCTGAGTCAGTAAAATTTTAGGCCACTAAAAAAAAACAAAATAAAATTGTGTAGAGTCAGTGATGTGGACCTCAGAACAGCATAATTGATTAATCAAGAAAATCCTCTAGAAGCAGTTTGATTTAAGTCCCTTTCTTTGACATAAGTAATGACCAACTGGGTAAAAATATTGAAATTAATACTTTCTAAAGTTAAGGATGTTAGATAATACAAAACTATTTAGAATATATCTTCCAGATTAACTCTTCACAGTGTGTAATGTAATTGCTATTGTGGAAGCCAATCCAATGAGCTGCCTGTGAGTTTGGAATTGGTGGGATTGGATTTGGTTGGGTGGGATGTAGGCATCCAATTTTACTCCAATACTCAAGTTAATTTGCTATTCCCTACTCTGCAATCATGGATCCTCTTCTGTTTTTTTTTTAATAATGGCCATTTTCTGAGCTGTGAAATGATATCTCATAGTTTTGATCTACAAAACCCTCGTCGCTAGTTATGTTGAATATTTCTTCATGAATTTTTTGGCCATTTGTATTTTCTCTTTGGAAAAATGTTTATTCTAGTCTTTTACCAGTTTTTTAATTGGGTTGCTTGTCTTTTTTATCATTGAGTTTTATGATCTCTTTATATAACATGAATATCACACCTCTATCAGATAGGAGGTTTCCAAATAATTTCTCCTATTGGCTAACCTGTATTTTTATTTTCTTGACAAAATGTTTTGAAGAACAAAAGTTTAATTTTTAGTAGGTCCCACTTAATCTATTTTTCTTTCATTGCTCATGCTTTGGGTATAATATTTAAGAAACTACCACCTACCACAAAATCTTGAAGACGTTTCCTTACAATTCTTGTAGGAGTTTTATGGTTGTAGATTTTATATTTTAGGTCTTTGATCCATTTTTGAAAATTTAGTGTAAGGTGTGAGATAGTGGTCCTCTTTCTTTCTTTTGGATATGGATATCCAGTTCTCCCAGCAGGATTTGTTGAATAGACTTTTCTAGCTGAGCTGGGTGGGCTTGACAGCTAAGTCAAAAATCACTTGACTGTAAATGTAAGAGTCTAATTTCTGAGTTCTCATTTCAGTTCCATTGGTCACTTTGTCTATCTTTATGCCAGTACCACGCTATTTCTAACACTGTAGCTAAGTAATATGAATTAAAGCCAGGAAGTGAGAATCCTCCAACTTTGTTCTTCT
>JAQZBX010001319.1:0-69617 GCA_029593785.1 Cabassous unicinctus
CTTGATCCATTTTGAATTCATTTTTGAACAAGTGTGAGATAGGGGTCTTCTTTCTTTCTTTTGGACATGGCTATCCAGTTCTCCCAGCACCATTTGTTGAATAGACTGTTCTACCTCAGCTGGGTGGGCTTAATAGTGTTGTCAAAAACCACTTGACTGTAGATGTGAGAGTCAATTTCTGAGTTCTTGATTTGGTTCCATTGATCAATTTGTCTGTCCTTATTCCAGTACCATGCTGGTTGTTGTTGTTGTTGTTGTTGTTGTTGTTGTTGTTTTACCACTGTAGCTAAGTAATATACTTTAAAGTCAGGAAGTGAGAGCCCACCAACTTTATTCTTCTTTTAAATATCTTTTTGGCTATTTGGGGCCCTTTACTCTTCCAAATAAATTTGATTATTGGCTTTTTGATTTCTGCAAAAATGGCTCTTGGGATTTTTATTGGGATTGCATTGAACTTGTAAATCAGTTTGGGTAGAACTGACATCTTGATATTTATTTTTCCAATCCATGAACACGGAATATCCTTCCATTTATTTAAGTCTTCTTCAATTTCTTTTAGCAATGTTTTGTCGTTTTCTGAATATAAGTCCTTTATATCCTTGATTAAGTTTATTCCTAAATATTTGATTGTTTTAGTTGCTATTATAAATGGTATTATTTTTCTGATTTCCTCCTCAGATTGCACATCAGTAGTGTATAGAAACGCTATTGATTTTTGTGTATTAATCTTGTGTCCTGCTATTTTGCTGAACTCGTCTATTAATTCTAGTAGCTTTGTTGTGGATTTTTCAGGATTTTCTAGATATAGGATCATATCATCAGCAAATAGTGAAAGTTTTACTTCTTCCTTTCCTATTTGGATGCCATTTATTTCTTAATCTAACCTAATTGCTCTAGCTAGAACTTCTAGCACAATATTGAATAACAGTGTTGACAGTGGGCATCCTTGTCTTGCTCCTGATCTCAGTGGGAAAGCTTTCAGTCTTTCACCATTGAGTACAATGCTTCGCTGTAAGTTTTTCATATATGCACTTAACCATATTGAGAAAGCTTCCTTCTATTTCTTTCTTTTCGAGTGTTTTTATTAAGAAAGGGTGCTGTATTTTGTCAAATGCCTTTTCTGCATCAATCAAGAGGATCAAATGATTTTTCTTCTTCGGTTTATCAATGTGGTTTATTACAGTAATTGATTTTCTTGTTTTGAACCACCCTTGCATACCTGGGATAAAATCCACTTGTATGTGGTGTATAATTCTTTTTTGTGCTTTTGGATTCGGTTTGCAAGTATTTTGTTGAGGATATTTGCATCTACATTCATAGACATATTGGTCTGTAATTTTCTTTTTTCATAATACCTTTATCTGGTTTTGATATTAGGGTCATGTTAGCGTCATAGAATGATTTTGTTAGCATTCCTTTCTGTTTAATTTTTTGGAAGAGCTTGAACAAGATTGGTATGAGGTCACCTTTGAATGATTGGTAGAATTCACCTGTGAAACCATCTGGTCCCGGGCTTTACATCTTTGGGAGGTTTTTGATGACTGTTTCAATCTCTTCACTTGTGATTGGTTTGTTGAGTTTTTCTATTTCTTCTAGGTACAGTGTAGGTGGTTCGTGTGTTTCTTGGAATTTATCCATCTTGTCTACATTGTTTAGTTTTTTGGCATAGTATCCTCTTTGATCTCTCTCATTTCTTCCGGTTCAGTCGTAATGTCCCACCTCTCATTTCTGATTTTATTTATTTGCATCTTCTCTCTTTTTTTCTTTGTCAGTCTAGCTAAGGGTTTGTCGATTTTGTTGATCTTCTCAAAAGAACCAACTTTTGGTTTTGTTGATTCTCAATTGTTTTTTTTGTTTCTCAGTTTCACTTATTTCTGCTCTGATATTTACTATTTCTTTCCTTTGACTTGATTTAGGATTAGTTTACTGTTCTTTTTCTCTTTCCTCCAGGTGTGCAGTTAGAGCTTCAATTTTAGCTTCTTCTTTAAATGTCAGCATTGAGGGCCATAAATTTCCTTCTCAGTCCTGCCTTTGTGGTGTCCCATAGGTTTTGATATTTTGTGTTCTCATTTTCATTAGTCTCAAGATATTTGCTGAATTCTCTTGCAATTTTTCTTTGACCCACTGATTATTTAAGAGTTTGCTGTTTAATCTCCATATATTTATGAATTTTCCCTTTTTCCATCCAATTATTGATTACTGGCTTCATACCATTATTATCGGAGAAAGTTTTTGTATAATTTCAATCTTTTTTAATTTATTGAGGCTTGTCTTTTGACACAACATATGGTCTATCTTGAAGAAGGATCCATGAGTGCTTAAAAAGAATGTATATTCTGCTGTTTTGGGGTGCAATGCTCTATAGATGTCTGTTAGGTCTAGTTCATTTATTATATTATTCAAGCTCTCTGTTTCTTTATTTATCCCCTGTCCAGATGTTCTATCCAATACTGAGAGTGGTGTATTGAAGTCTCCAACTATTACTGTAGAGATAGGTATTTCTCCCTTCAGCTTTGCCAGTGTGTGCCTCGTGTATCTTGAGGCACTCAGGTTAGGTGCATAAATATTTAGTACAGTTATTTCTTCTTGGTGAATTGTACCTTTTATTAGCATATAATGACCTTCCTCATCCCTTATAATAGTTTTGCATTTAAAATCTATTTTGTCTGATATTAGTATTGCTACCCCAGCTCTTTTTTGGTTTCTGTTTGCATGGAATATATTTTCCAACCTTTTACTTTTGACCTGGTTGTGTCCTTACATCTGAGGAGAGTCTCTTGTAGACAATTTATAGATGGCTCATATTTTTTAAATCCATTCTGTCAGTCTATGTCTTTTGATTGGGGAGTTCAAGCCATTAACATTCAATGTTATTACTTTAAAGACATTACTTACTTCATCCATTTTGTCCTTCAGCTTTCTGTTGTAATAACATGCTATTGTCTGTCTTTTTACCCTTTAATTTACCTTTCTTAATAATATTCATTTCTATACTCTTCTCAAGTCTCTCGACCTTGTTTTTTTCCTTCAGGTTTCAGCACTCACTTTAGTATCTCATATAATTCTGGTCTTTTGGTATCATATTCTATAAGGTTTTGTTTGTGTGTGAAGACTTTGAACTCACTCTCATTTTTGAAGGACAGATTTGCCAGATACAGAATTCTTGGCTGGCAGTTTTTCTCTTTCAATACCTTAAGTGCATCACACCACTGTCTTCTCTCCTCCATGGATTCTTATGAGAGGTTGGCATTTAGTCTTATTGAGGTTCCCTTGTATGTGATGCTTTTCTTTTCTCCTGCTGCTTTCAGAATCCTCTATCTCTGATATTGTCATTTTGAATAGTATGTGTCTTGGGGTAGGCCTCTTCAGGAATATTCTGTTTGGTGTGCATTATCCTTCTTGTATATTGATTTTTATGTTTTTCATAGGGATGGGAAGTTCCCACAATTCCTCCACCACACTCTTTTAATTACTGTAGCTTTGTAGTACATTTTGGAACTGGGCAGTGTGGGTCCTACAACTTAGTTCTTCATTTTCAAGATTGTTTTGGCTATTTTGGGCCCCTTGAAATTCCATATGACTATGAGGGTCAGTTTTTTCAATTCAGCAAAAAAGACTACCGGAATTTTGATAGTGATCAAGTTGACTCTGTTGATTATTTTGGGTAGTATCAACATATTACCAATATTGAGTATTCTAATCCATGAACACATTATATTGTTCTATTTAGGTCTTTACTTTCTTTCAATAATGTTTTGTAGTTTTCAGGGTACAATTCATTCACCTCCTTGGTTAAATTCACTCTTAGATATTTTATTCTTTTAGATGTTATCTTAAATTGAATTCCATTTTTTCAACCTGAAAATTCAAATATATATTTTAATGAGATGGACTGGGGATGTCTCTCTCTCTCTTTCTCCCCCTACCCCGAGATAGCTCCCTTGTCTGTCTACTCATTTCCACTCGTTGTCTGCTCACTGTGTCTGCTCGTTGCATCAGCTCGTAGTGTCTGCTCATTGCCATCTGCTTGTCTTCCTTAGCAGGCACTGGGAACCAAACCCAGGACCTCCCATGTGGGAGGCGGGCACCCAACTGCTTGAGCCACATCCACTCCTCTCTCTCCTTAGTTCTCTCTCTCACTCTCTCTCCCTCCCTTTTCTTTGTTTTAACTTTTTATTTTGAAATAATTTCAAACTTACAGTACAGTAGCAAAAATAATACAAAAAACTCCAACATAACTCCTCAATACCCAGGTCCACCAATTTTAACATTTTGCCACCTTTGTCATTTCATTCTCTCTGTCTATCTGTCTATCCATCTGTCTGTTTTCTGAACATTTGAGAGGAGGTTGTACATATCATACTCCTTGAATGCATAATACTTCCATGTATATTTCCTACGAACAAGGATATTCACTTATGTAATCACGTTAAGTACAGTTATCAAGTGCAATATTTTTAATATTGAATAAAGATTACATTCTTTATTCCAGTTTTTTCTTAGGTCTCAGTGATGTCCTTTTGAACATTTTCTCCTTCATTGTTAGATAGCATCCGGTACCATGCATTGCATTTAACTGTCATTATCTTTTTAGCTTTGATTTCTTTTTTAAAATTGTGGTAACATCTATACAACATAAATCGTCCCATCCCAATGTGTATACATTTTGAAGTCTAAACCACTGATTTATCAGTACATTTTATGCATTTGCCTTTTTCTTTTTGTTGTTCTTATTTTACTTTTCAGTTATTTATTTTTTTCTTATGCATATGCCTTTTAAAGCCTGTAGGATGTAAAATGTGGAATTAGAAATCAAATAGTACTTGTATTTTTATTTACCTATGTCATTATCTTTACAGAGATCTTTATTTCTTCATGTGGCTTCAGTCAAATGTCTAGTGTCCTTTCCTTCCTACCTGCAGAACACCCTTTAGCATTTCTCATAGAGCCAGTCTAGTGGTGATGATGTCCCTCAGCTTTTGTTTATCTGGGAATGTCTTATTGCCACCTTCATTTTTGAAAGACAGTTTTGCCAGATACAGAATTCTTAGTTGGCAATTTTTTGCTGTCAGCATTTAAAATATGTCTTCCCACTGCCTTCTTGCTTCAGTGGTTTCCAATGAGAAATCAATACTTAATCTTATCGAGGCTCCTTTATATAGGACACATTCATTCTCCCTTGTGGCTTTCAATGTCTCTTTCACTTTGGCACTTAAAAATTTGATTATAATATGCTGCAGCATGGGTTTATTTGGGTTTATCCTGTTGGAAATTCAATGAGTGTCTTTAAGTGTATGCTTATGTCTTTCATTAAATTTGAGAAATTGTCAGCCTTATTTCCTTGAATATTCTTTCTGACCCTCTCTCTCTCTTTCTACTCCTCATGCAGCTCCCACAATGCATATATTGGTACACTTGATGGTGCCTCACAGGTTCCTTAGGCTCTGTTCACTTTTCTTCATTCTTTCTTCTTTCTGTTCCTCAGACTGAATGATGTCCATTACCATCATGTTCACTGATCCTTTCTTTTGCCAGCTCCAATCTGCTGTTGAATCCCTCTAGGGAGTTTTAATTTCTAATTCTGTGGTCTCAGCTGTTTGGTTCCTTTTCATAATTTCCATCTCTTTATTGATATTCTCTTTGTGTTTCATCTATCTGACTTCTGTTAGCTCCTTGACGATGTTTTCTTTACCTCTTTTGAGCACAATTAGGACCATTTTTAAGTCTTTGTCTGGAATGTGCCAAGTCTGATTCTCTTTACTGATGGTTTCTAATGCTTTAGTTTTCTCCTTTGCCTGGGCTATTCTTTGTATATTTTGTAATCTTTTATTGATACCTGGACATTTTGGTATTTTAATGTGCTATTGCTGGAATTCAGACTCAAGGTATCTGTCCCTTAAGCTTGTATCCAGCTAATGATATGACAGAACTTAGCTTGAATGCCAGGAACTTGTTACTGCAGTCCTTTAACTGTTTGCTAGAGCTTTGAGAAAGATGTCTCTGCCGGTTATTGCTGATTGTTCAAAGCTTTTATGAGGGGATGAAGCCCTGAAGCATCTCACTCCACAGTCTTGATGGGGTCAGAGACTCCTTTCTTTTTTACTTTTAATTCTGGTACCTTTGGCCAATCTGTCGTCCGGCGTCCAGGACCGAGGTGATGCAGCCTTCCTGTCCAGGCTTCCATTCCTCCAGCTCCTCCCCTGGGGCAGGGATGGGACCAGACCCCAGCGCTGAAGTTGGAGACTGAACCCCTCGCCCCTCCCTCCGGGAGGAGCTTCTTCAGCACCACCAGACTTCAGAGGGCTGAATTCTATTCTGTTTTAAATAAAATTTTATTGAAATATATCATTGATACATGAATATACATAAACAGCAAATATATGGTAAAATCTGCAAATCTACAAAACAAACATGCATATCATCATACAAGGCCCCCATACATCTTCCCCCCACCACCTTGCATTGTTTTGAAACATTTGCTACAAACTAATAACATCATCAAAATATTGCTACTAACCACTGCTCATATCTTACATTTGGGGTATTTTCCACCAAACTATCCAACCATCAACACCCTATATTAGTATTATATATTTGTATCGTTCAGGAGAAAACGTTCTCATATTTGTCCTCTTAACCACAGCCCATCATCCACCAATGGATTCCCTTTGCTCCCAATCCCATGCTTTGTACAATCCACTGAAAGCGCATATTCAGTGGCTCTCTTTTTCATCACAGAGTTGTGCTGTCATCATCTCAGTCAACTTCGGAACATTTTCATTACTCCAAAAGGAAAAATCCCATACCCTCTATACCTCTCCTATTGTTGTCCCTTAGTATTGAAAAAAAATATCTTCTTGCCATTGCTGCAAAATATTACAATATTGCTAACTATTGTCCATAAGTTACATTAGTTGTAATTTTCCCATGCATCACCATATTCTTAGCACTCTGTAAAAGATGAATTCTATTCTTAATTTCCTTTTCAGAATGTATATATATGGTCTATAGAAACACAACTGAATTTTGCATGTTAATTTTATACCCTGAAATTTTGCTGAATTTATTTATAAGCACTAGTTTTTGTGCAGTTTGGGGGCATTTTCTGTGTATAGAACTATGTCATCTGTGAACAGAGATAGTTTTACTTCTTTCTTTCCAATTTGGATTCCTTTTATTTCTTTTTCTTGCCTAATTAATTCTGGTTAGAACTACCAGTACAATGATGATGGTAAATATCCTTGTCTTGTTCCTGATATTAGGGGGAAAAGTTTCAGTCTTTCACCATTGAGTGCAATGTTAGCTGTGGGTTTTTCATAAAGACCCTTTAGCATGTTGAGGAGATTCCCTTCAATTCCTAGTTTTCTCCTTTTGTTGTGTCAAGCTGCCTTTGCCTGGAGGGCAAATTCTGGGAGGAGGGGCATGCCAGAGAAGACATTTCCAAATCAATCTTTCCCAGCTGAAGCAGGGCCAGGCACCCATGGAGAAGGCACAGACTGGATCCAAAGTGCCCTAGGAAGGGGATCAGTAAGGGTGCCAAAAGCTTCTTCCATGGCTTCCCAAAACTGAGCTTTCTTGGCCTGCCCAGCAAATGCAATCCTTCACCTAACTGTCCCCTGCAGCTATGAGGAAGGATAGCATCTTTAAGTCTCCTCTGCTATGGTCTTTGTCTGGAGTTGGTTGAAACAATGGTTGCCTCTGCCTTTGTCCTCAGTGGGTTGAACAATGGCCACCCTCGAGCCAGGCCCCCAGTAATCCGAAGTTACTAATCAAAAGCTGTGATCAGTGATTGGCCATGCCTACCCTGGTCTTGGGGAAGAGGATTTTTATGTCCTTTTCTTTCACCAGTGAGCTATTGAGGGGCTGGACTCCACGTCAGCCCTTAGTATTGAAGAGTGGGAGATGGGCATTGGTAGCCATCATGCAGAGATAGCAATTTGGAGCAATTTACTTTACTTTATCCCTCCCACTTTATTCCTCCCACTCTTCCCTGGATGCTGTACAGTGTTCTTTTGGCCTCCAGAGTTCCAAAATAGTTGTTTTAGACAGTTCCTGCCTGTTTAATAGTCGTTTTGGTGGGGACTGAGTCGTGGAGCTCCCTACTCTGCCATCTTCCCATAATCCTCTCCCATCATTTGCTTTTAACACAGTCCAATTCCTGAATGTATATGAATGTAAGTGCTGCAAAAGAAGTAAAGGGCAACAAATGAAATATGTAATTCTTTGTCAACAAGTTTACCTTCTCACTCAGAATGTCATCATGAAGGCCAGGTAACTTGGCGCACAACTTGAGAAGAGGGTGGACTACTGGGTGGCCTCACATCAGACCTGAGGGCCACACTCAGAACTCCAGGCTTCAGAGTCCTTTGGGAGTGGGTATGGGGATGGAATTCCAAAGGAATTTGAAGAAATACATTTTACATTTGTTTTAAGTCATGAGTTCACAATGATATTTCCAATTCAGATCTAAGATTATAGAGTTTTTACTTAAATTTTAAAAAAATCCTTGTGCTGAAAATCTCGGTTCATGATAACATTAATATAATTACTTATTTGCTGTATCCTATAATAGTTGCAAAATAAAATTACCAATGTTACAATACTATTAACTGCATTTTCAGATATCTTTGGGGATGTTGTGTTCTTTGATTTTATCACTCTAAGGATACACAGTAAAAATTCTGTTTAAAACTTCCACTGAAGTAGTTATTTTGTCTATATGGTTATGCTACCAACTTTATATGCAGTTAGGATCATTTGTTTGATTTCCAATTTTTTATTTGCTTTATTTTTCATTGGTGATTTAATTACAATTTTAAACTATGTAAACCACTTAATGTTTCTAAAATCTAACCTATGCAACATAGTAAATTTCAGCAAAGTCTTGTTTTCATCCCTTTTGTCTCCAGTATTCCCCCACTCCCACACCACCCATAGGTAACCAGTTTGATTTGTTTTTGGTTATTCCTTCAATTGTTTATTTTGTTGTTGTTGCAAATTTAAGCAAATGTCTAATTATATTCCTTCCCCCTACCCCTTTCTTACACAAAAGGACTCAGTCCTATCATATTTTTTGCTTCGTTTTTGATATATATTAACACTTAGGAAGGCTTTTATTTTTGTTTTAATTGTTAGTTTTGTAGTAGTATCTTTGTATGAGACCTTTAATTCTCTCTTTCCTATATGCTATATTGTGGTCCCCAATTATGGGTAATAATGAAATTAACTGATAACCACTTCTTTCCTCTCCTCTTGTTCCCCAGTATCCACTATCTATGGGTTACTTACTGAACATATTCTACTCTCTAAGTACTGTCTTCATTCTCTCCCATATTTAATTAGTTGTATTATAGCTATATTTCAAGATATCACATTGAAATGCCTTCCACCATTTTTATTCCCAATTATTTTTGTCTTAGTTCTTCAGATAAATATATTTAAGGCTCTTCAAAAACCTGTGCTGAAGCTCTTATGATTTTTTGGAGGGCTGGCTGGAGCTCATCTTCATAGATTCCTTGTAAGGGCTCATGGGAACAGTATTAGATGAGGTCTTGCATGTTTATAACTCCTGGTGATTTTCATTCTTGATTGTCAGTCTGGTTGGCTAAAAACTTATTATATCATATTTTTTCCCCCCTGAGTATTGTAAATATGTTACTCTGCTATCTCCTGATGTGAAGTATTGCTGTCAACAAGTCTGACACTCAATTTCTTCTCTTATCCATTATAATTGAGTTTTGGGGGGAAGCCTGGGTACCTAAATAATTTCTTCTTTTTCTTTGAATTCCAATTATTTAACTAGAATATGTCTCAGTGTAAACTGTCCTGGGTCAATTTTCACAGATACGTAAGTTGTCCTTTCAACATGTGGGGCCAAGTTTTTTTTTTGCGTTTTTTTTTTTTAATTGTAGGAAAGCTTTCATGAATTAGTATTTGTTCTGCTCCATTGATTTGGTTTCCTTCTGCAGGAGCTCCAATTATACATTGTCAGATTTTCTTTGTCTATCTTCTATATCTTTTTTCTTTAATCCTTTATCTTCTTTATTTCTGTTTAATTTTTAAAATTTCCTCCTTTATAACTTTAGTAGCCCTTGCTATGCTTTCTGTTGTGTCTATTTGTTCTTTTTTTTCTTTAACTTTATTTTGTACATTTAATAATTGAAAATATAAACAATTAAAAACTAAAAAGAAAACACAGTTGAATAAAAACATACATTTCTCAATTAAATGTGCTGGATACCTATAAATTTTTTTTGAATCATACAATATGTTACACAATATATTTAGTTCATAGTAACACAATCATACAGTGTTTTTGTTCTTGCATACCTTCTACTTTAGTCTTTATTTCTGAAATAAGTTTTTCTTTACTTTCCAATTTTTTCTGAGCTACCTCAGCTCTTATTTTACACACTCCTGTCTAGTTATCTCATTTCTAAACTTTTATATTTCTTATTTATTCCATGTTTCTATAGTTTCCATAGTTTCCATATGGAAACTATGTTTCCATAGTTTCTATAGTGTTAAGAATACTTTAAGTTCATTTTATATTAAGATACATTTTCCTTCTGCTTTGTGGCCATATTTTTCTGATGTACCTTTATTCTATTGGTATTTAGTTCATTTTCTTTTTCCTAAATATCTTTGGAGTTTGATTATATTCCTTTTCTTTTTATATGAGATGGATTTGTTTGTAATTTTTGGACAAGATTTTCATAAAGGGAATAGGGATAGATGACGTTAGTTTTCCAGCTTGAGGGCTTCCTCCTGTATTGTTTCTTCAAAGTATTCTCCCCAAAATGGTCACTCTGTGTATATACCTACATGGTTCTGTAATCTGCTTCATTTTTACCTTCTCTTTTTATACCCAGTGTCCCTGTCCTGATCATTTAAATTCTACTACCAGAGATTTTTTACTTAGGGTAGGTCTTTGTCCTTCTAAAAAGGAATTTTTGTTGACTATTTCTGAGTTATTGAGGACCTGGCCACTCAGTTTCCTCTCTCAGAGTGGAGTCCTTACCTGTTAGGGTGAATTTTTATTGGGACGTTCTGTGTTGTAAGACTCTCAGCTATCATGTGCTGGAGCTAGCTAACTCTGGTTTGCAAAAGCTGATTGTTTGCACCTCTTCTCAAATCTGTGGTCAGTGATATTAGATACAGAGAGTAGTTAACTACAGAAATCAGCAAACCCTACTAACCAGTGATTTTTTTAATTAAAAAAAATTTTTTTAAGAACTGACTTATGAGCACACTCTTGGTTCTTAGCACCATGAAGCTCCCCTTCCTCCTCCCATCAGTTCCTTATACAGCAGCTGATCCTGCAAGAATCATGAGCAGGTTCTGTTGATGGTGGTAGTGTGTCCTCACCTGCAATTATTCTAGGGATCTAGGGAAACCTTGTAACCTAATTGTTGAAAATATTGCCTGAGGGTTGTTTAAATGTCACTATCCTGTTCCTGTGGAGATTTGGAAAGATTTATCTTGCCCTGACTGAAAGCCCTCCCAGGAATACTTTTCAAAGTGACTGGTAATAATGTTCATGTCTTTATAATATCACAATAACATTTTCATATCTTCGTAGCAACACTTTAAAGTTTACATAGCGTTTTCATTTAATCTCCTTGTGAAATAGAGCAAGTAAGTATAATTCCATTTTGTGAATGAGGAAATTGAGGCTTACAAAGGTCAAATGATTTGTCCATATATAGCTATTAAGTGCAGAACTGGAACTTGAATCAATTTTTTAAACCCAAACTTCATGATCTATATTCAAATGTAAATACATTTGCTGAAAATCGATATGTTGGCACAATCTAAGGCAATGTTCAGATCTTTGGACTGAAGATTCAAATATTTGATCACCTGGACTAAATATCCAAATATTTGACTAAATTGCTTAATTAGCTGTTCTTGTACAGAATCTCTCTCCAGTTTCTGTATTTCTGTAAATTGTATCCCACTCTCCTGGAAACTCAGTCTTGAAACCGGGAAACAAGACAAAGGGGTATTCCTTCCACATTGTAATTCAGGAATGCCAGAAAGTGCCTTCCCTTTTCCTCCTGCCTTCCACACAAATTCCTCCTGGTTCACTGATGCTTGAAATTCCATAATTTATTAGTTTGACTTCAAGCCAAGAGAAGGGAAGGCACATAAATTTCCTTTCTAGTGCTGGCTACGTGCTAGGCACTATTTTATACGTTCTCGATATCAGCTTTATGCATTACACATTTTTATAAATGAGGGAACTGAAGCTCAGAGAAGTTAAGTAATGATTTCTGAGTCACAAAGCAGGTCAACTGCTTATAACTGGACCCAAGCTGGTTTGACTTTAAAAATCTGTGATTTATCTACTGCTCTGGGCTAATATTTATGTGGACCCAGCACTGTAGTAATAATTTATACCCTTATGTAAATAAGCTCATCAGTGTAGCAGCTGACAACGGTGCCTCAACCATATCTCCTTATGCTTTACCATTGTAGTGCACTGGGCAGGACTTCCAACTGCCTGAATGCCTTTGTTTTTTTGTTTGTTTGTTTGTTTGTTTTGGTTGGCAGAGCCCCTCCTCCTTAAGAATACTAGTTTGGTAAGCTAAAAGTATGGGAGAAATGGGAGAGTTAAGGCCACAGCTCCCCCACCCCACCCCATTCCTCTTGGCTAGCAGCCCTCAACCAATGACTGATAAATGGTGTATAAATGACACAGCTCCCTTTCCCCTTCGGAAGATAACTCTTAGGCACAGATTCTACGCTGTCTCCCAGAGTTCTCCACTGAAACTAAGCTCCAGTTATCCACATAGAGATGTGCTTGATAATGCACCCTTTATTGATTGCCTTCTTTTCCCTATTTACCTATTTTTTCCCACTAGATCTTCTCTCCAATAAACTACCTGCACTTGAATGCTTGCCTGAGCGTCTGCTTCTTTGGAACCCAAACTAAAGCAATCAGAAGCTGTCCTAATATAGATTTCCATGAGAGGAAGAATCAATGGACTTTGGGGTCATCAAACTTTGGAGGCAACAGAAGAGCCAAGCCAAAGCTCATTTGTCCCCAAATATTCTTAAGTCACAAGTTTATTCCTGTTCTCATTAGCCATGGCCAGAAGTGTGAAGTTATGTGTTTGTTGGTCAACAAATTTGCCAGTCCTAGGAGATAGAGATAAAGGGTAAACAAAGGGAATAAAATGTCTTGCGCTCATGAAGGTTATATTCTAGCGGCTGCCAGGAAATTCTTAAAAAGAACCAAATGGAAAATGTGGAATATTCATATAATGGAATAGTATTCAGCCATAAAAAGGAATGAACGTTCTGATACATGCGACAACATTATGTTGACTGAAATAAGCCAGACACAAAAGGATACAAATATTCTATGATCTTACTTATATGAAATAACTAGTATATTCAAATTTATAGAGACAGAAAGTAGACTACAGGTTATCAGGGGTGGGGATGAGAATGGGGAATTAATGCTTAATGGGTAGAGTTTCTGTTCGGTAATGGATGATGGTGTTAGCACAGCATTGTGAATGTGATTAACACCACTGAATTACATACTTGAATGTGGTTCAAATGGGAAAATTTATGTTGTATGTATGTTACCACAATAAAAAGTAAGAGAATAAAGAACCAAGTGGAAAACCTAGAATTGAAATATACAAACCTGAAATTAAAACAAACAAGCAAACATTGGATGTTTAATTGCAGAAGAAAAGATCAGTGAACTTGAAGATGGGTCCATAGAAATAAAAGTGGAGCAAATTGAGTAAATAAAAGGCTTTTTTTCAAAATAATAAACAGAGTTTCAATGCTTGGGGAATACTATCTGATGTGTAATTGCAATCCCAGAAGAAGAGGAAAAGAGAGAACATGGTATAAAATTTATTTGAATAAAGAAATGGCCAAAAATTTTCCATATTTGATTAAAAATGTCAATCCACAGATGTAAGAAGCTCAGCAAATCCCAACAGAATAAATTCAAAGAAAATTACACTTTGTAGACAAACTGCTAAAAGCCATAGATGAAGTAACCAAAGAAAAAAGAAACTTACATACATGATTAGAAATAATGGAGACAGAAGACAATGGAAAGACATATTTAGAGGGCTAAAGGGGAAGGAGAGAACTTGTCAACCTAGAATTTCTTTTTAATTTAATTTATTTATTTAAAAGATTTGTTTTATTTATTTATTTCTCCCCACCTCCTCATTGTTTTGCACTTGCTGTGTCTGTTCATCTTCCTTGTTTCTTTAGGCGGTACTGGGAGCCGAACCCAGGACCACTGATGTGGGAGGGAGGCGCCTAATAGCTTAAGCCACCTCCGCTCCCTGCTTTGTCGTATCTCTCATTATGTTCTTCTTCTTGTCTCTTGTTCTTTGAGCTCACAGTCTGTTTGTTCCCTGCTTGTCTTCCTTTTTTAGGAGGCATCAGGAACCAAATCATGTGGGAGGGAGGCACCTAATTGCTTGAGTCACCTCTGCTCCCTGCTTTGCTGTGTCTTTCATTATGTTTTCCTCCACATGTCTCTTGTTGTGTCATCTTGTTGCATCAGCTTGCCACACCTGCCCATTGCATCAGCTCACTGTCTTCTTTAGGAGGCACCGGGAAACCAAACCAGGGGCCCCCCATGTGGTAGGTGGGAGCTCAATCGCTTGAGCCATATCTGCTTCCCTAGAATTTAATGTTCAGTAAAAATATCCTGAATTATCCAAAATGAAGTTAATTACACTTGATCTATGGAAATGCTTGTTTGGATGAGTTAGCTTCCAAGGTGTGTCATACGGACAGTAAGCTTTATTCTGGAGCCAGCCTGAGTCCAATTCCTGCCTCCAACACACTAGCTGAGTGACCTTGGGCAAGCTCCTTAATTTCTCTTTGCCTCATTTTCTCATCTGAAACAAGTTCTTCAGAATATGTGAAAATTTTCTCATCTGATTATAATATCCACTTCACTGAGTTATTGTAAGGATTAAGGGAGTTGACTCGTGCAAAATACTTACAATGGTGCCTGACAAATGGAAATCTCTCAACAAACAAAATCTATACATTTCAAAGCAACTGTCTGAATTAATCCAATGAACCAGGTAGAATAGGACCTCAACTGTCCACATATCTTGAAAACTTACTCTGGATAGTCAAATTTTCAGAAGGCATGGGCTATTTTTCTTTAACCATTTTGGACAAAAATATTTCCAAACTACCTTGCTTACTTTCCTACCTTTAAAAATCAAATGCATTGATCCCAGTTTCACTTCTTTTGGGACATATGCCATAAATTATCTGTCACAGAGGCCTGTGATGCAGGGGTGCCCCCAGGGGCTACCCAGGTTTGAAGTGCGATTCTGCTCTCTAGTACTTGGGCAGGCACTTTAGTGTTTGTTTCCTTTCTTTTCCCTTGTTATCATCTGTCACTTCTTGCTGATGTTAGCATTTGTGTTTATGTAGGCCCTCCTTCACTTCTTTTTTTTTTTTTTTAATTTTATTTATTTTTTTAAAAGATACTTATACAAATGTCACATAAAAATTATAGAGGATTCCCATATGCCCCGCTCCCCACACCTCCCACATTTCCCCACATTAACAACATCCTTCATTACTCCTTCACTTCTAATTTCTGTGAGTTAGAAAACCAGAACTCCAAGTTTGCTATAATTGTAGAATTGAGAGTGCATAGTTCTGCGCTACAGTCTTGGTAACAGACCAAGGAACCTCCCCTGAATACGGTATAAATTATATTTATTGCAAAGATAGCATGCAAAAAGAGAAATAAGCCAGAATTCTAAAGGTTTCACTAACTTGGAATTTGCTGAGAAAGTTGAATTCAATGAGACAATATTATAGCTCATTTAGGCAGGAATATAAATGATTCTAGATTTTGAAATTGATTTCCAATTCCTCCTAATTAAGGATCAGCTGATACACTTTCAACAGTGCCACTCCGGACTTAGTTCCTGTAGGGGGTTGAGGGTAGGATTCGGGAGTGGGTTCTGCCGACCTCTTCTCCTGCCCAGCACTGCGGGCTTTTATTTTCTGCATTGGGTCCATCCTTCTCCTCTCAGTTCCATGCATTTGTTCAAAGCAAAGTCTTGAAGTAGCTAAGCTTCACTAATTAATTTCTTTAGAAGACTTTGCTTCCCTCCAATATATTCTACAAAATGTGGACTGCCTGCTTTGAGGGTTAGCAGGAATGGCTACACGATGCTGCAGCTCTGTCTGTCCATGTGTCTGTCAGCTTTTCTGTCCCTCTTTCTAACCCCAGCACTGTTTTTTCAATGTCTGTAATCTCTGCCCATCATGAGACCCTTTTTCTGCCTTCCTGATTCCCACGTAGGCATTTGTTATAGAGATGAATTGTGGAAGAGTGAGGTGTTACTGTATTTACTTAGTCTGATAATGTGTAGAAGCTCAGGTGATAATGGAATGTACAGTTCTTACGTTACAGAGTCTCGGACTCCCAAATCCATTAACCCCTGGCCCCTTTTATGCTAGAATTCAACAAAGGGGAAGTCAAAAGTTTAACTCTGGAGTAGAAGGAGAATGTGTAAATGCACATTTTTTTTTTTTTTTAGGCATTAAAATGAAGACTTACATTCTGACCCTGTTGTACCTTGCACTTGTTTTCTCTGAGAAGAGGGTCAGTAGACTGTTTTCCTGTACTTGTTTTCTCTGAGAAGAGGGTCAGCACACTGTTTTCCTGGAACACATTTTTAAAGACTTTGCCATTATAACCAGATTTGCAAGTACATACCTAGCTCTGGATAAAATTGAAATCATGGCCAAGTTTAACTCTGCTGCCTTCACCACTCCCATTGGATTCCAGCTCCTTCTTGACTGTCACTTTTCTACCTCATGGAACTTTCTCCCTTAGGCAGTATCTCATGCTCTAAAACATCCCATTTCTAAAGGCATCTGCCCTGTCCTATGTCCTTTTTCTTCAGGGCTGGGCTAAACATTGACTAGCACACCACAGAATCCTAGAAGTTTCAGGATGCAAGAACCCCAGAGATAAATTAAATGGATTAATGTTTGTGAAGAGCAGGGAGATATGTGTATACACACATATATGTGTGTGTGTGAGTGTGCATGCACTTTACGTATAATATAGAACATAGGTTCTTTGAGGGGAATCTCCCCATTTCCTCCATATCAAAAATTTACTCTCTCATAAGACCTTCCCAGTAACTGATACACAGCTTAAATTATTTTCTCTCTTTGATTCAATGATCCACAGCATCATACCAAATAGAAGGGATTAGTGAGTTATTATCTTCCTCAGGAATTTTTGCTTTGAGAGTTCACTCTTTATGTAGGAGGCTCATGGGAGTCTCTTAAAAAATCTTGGAATTAAGTATTTTTTAATTAAATATTAAATTTTGGGATACTTGTAGAATCACATGCAGTTGTAAGAAATTCATTCAGTACTTTTAACTCAGATAATTGCATACTAGCAATATATTGAACACAACTACATGCTATAGGTGTGTTCAATATATGATGACTGATGGATAGATTGGTAAAATAACTATATTTGATGCCTTATAAGAATTGTCTTGTGTGAAGTATGTTCAGAAATTACTGGGCCTGGGGATAGAAAGCATATCTGGCTTATTTGTATTTTGTTTCCCATGCATTTCTCATTTTTAAGGTATTTTTATTTATATTTTACACATATAATACACAATCACATGTTTTGTGGCTGTTAATTAGTGAAACATAAAATCTAATTTGTGAAATGCTAGAATTTTCTTCATTTAGTTGGTCAGGAATCTGAGAGGTTGGTTGAGGAGTTCAGTGTCTGGGTGAAGATGAGAACTTGATAGCAGCCGCTTTCTAAAGAACCACAAGGCTTCTCCCACCCTGTGCACCTCAGAACAGGAGTATGGCTTATGGATCTTGTTCCAGTAACCCAAAAGGCACAGCATTTCCTTCAGACCAAACTTACCCGTAGTGAATTCTGTTTATCATTCTTTTATCTTCCCCTGGAATTCTGACAGGCAAGAATGCTGCCTCCAGGCTGCCACGCTAAAAATACGACAGCCCACTCTCAGGGAACCATAAATATTTGGAATATGAAGTGGGCTGGCCTCTGAAAAAACACATTAAGAAACTGAAGTTTGAGAATAATGTCGCAGAGCCTTGGCCTCCCTGAAATGCATTTGGTAAGCACTGCATTCAAGCTGACCTTTTTTACAAGAGTTTGTAGGGAATGGTGGTTAGAGTTTGTTTTTTTCTTCTTCTTTTAACGTGATAAAATGCATTCTGCCAGATGAGCATGTACTTTGGGGTGAGAGCATGTTACTTTCTCTGTGGGAGAGGGAAGTGTTAGAGTGAGGCCCTCTGGGGGAGTTCTCTATGCTGGCTACAGCTGTGATGAAGGGTTAAACTGAAAGACATATCAAGTTGGAAATACATATTTTATAAGTGGAGGGTGTGGGACAGTGTCCTGGATTCCTCCAGGCAGGCACAGAGCATCCTGTCATGCAAAGCAGAGAGGAAGGTTGAACTTACTGCTCAGATCCCCGTGAGGCAAGATCCTCTCATCTACCTTCTCAGGAGCAGGGTCGCAGAACTCCTCCGAAGAGCCATCCAAACTATGAAAATAAAACTCCCAAATTTTGAGGAAAGCAAAAAGTAAAGTTGCAACAAGAACGAAAGAAGGGCATCATTTGGCTAAGTTGTTTGCTAACGATTTGAAGCCCGCCCCCCCACCCCCATAATCTAATAGAAAAATCTTAGAGCACTTACAGCAGTGGTTTGTTGTGCATACACCATAGTTTCCAAGGCCGCAAGCAGAATGGACTGTCAAGGTCAAAGGCAGGATCTTGGGTCTTAAATACCTATAACCTTGAGGAGAGTTCAAAGAACATCAGTCAGAAAGGAGCAATGGTGGCAAGGTCAGCCTGAACTTGAGATTTTGGGGGAAATCTTGTGTTATTTACCCTTCCAATTTAATATTTCAGTGGAAATATTTGGTGACACCAATGTCACTGGGAGATTTGAAAAGAACTAGAAGGGCAGAAGACCTCATAAAAAACCTAGGGCAGACATTCAACTCTGTCTCCCTTTGTACTTGTGTATGACTATTTTAGGTCCTTTTTACTACCAGCTGGGGCACCAGCTTTTCCTCTATCCTTTATCTTTGCCTCCAGGCAACTTCCTCACCCAACTGTCCCAATCCTGTTACATTGGGGATAGTACTGATCCCAAGTCTCTAAATCCAGAACGACAAATTGTGAGAGTACTAAAGATATTTGAAAGTATAGCTCCAGGGATCAGTATGGCTCTGAGTTTGGTAGTAAAGAACAGTTCTTGGCTTTATATTTGGCAAAATGGTTCTATTCCATATTGCCTTACAATTAGGGTTGCAAGATTTAGCAAATAAAAATACAAGACTGATACAGGCTACAATATGGAGGAACCTTGAAAATATGCAAAGAGAAAAAAAGTCAGTCACAAAAGGCCACATATTGTATGATTGCATTTATATTAAATGTCCAGAAGAGGCAAACCCATAGAGGCAGAAAGTAGGCCAGTAGTTGCCAAACACTGGGGCATGGGGAGTTGGGGGAGGGGATGGTGGTGGCAGGGATGGAGACTGATTGCTAATGGTATGAGTTTTCTTTTGGGGAAACTCTAAAATTCTAAATGTTCTAAAATTAGATTGTAGTGATGATTGTACAACTCTGTGAATACACTAAAAAGCATTAAATTGTACACAAAATGGGTGAATTTTATCATACATGAATATCTAAATGAAGCTGTGTTTTAGTTTCCTTGTTGCTAAAGCAAATAGCATGCAATAGGTCAGGTTAAACAATGGAAATTTATTACTCCTGGTTTTGAGGTTAGGAGAAGTCTGAAATCAAGGCATCATCAAGGTGATGCTTTCTCCTAGAAGACTGTGGTGTTCAGGGGTTGGCTGTTGGTGATCCTTGGTCCTTGGCTTTTCTGTCACATGGCAGTCTCCCTGGTTTCTCTTCTGTCTTCCAGGTTCTGTTGACTTTCAGCTTCTGGCTGTTCCTCTGTGGCTTTTTTTCTATCTGACTTTCACCCTTAAAAAGGACTCTCCAGTAGTCTGAACTGAAGCCCAACCTGATTCATTTGGGTCACACCTTAACTGAAGTAACATCTTCAAGAGATCTTATTTACAATGGGTCCATGCCCATGGGAATGGATTTAGTTTAGGAACATGTTTTTCTGGGGTGCCTAGCTCAAAACTAGCACAACCTGTTTTTAAAAATGCGGGATGCCCAGTTAAATATGAATTTCAGATAAACAATGAAAAAAGTTTTTAGTGTAACTTTATCTCATGCAATATCTGGGACATATTTATAGTGAAAAATGTTCATTGTTTATCTGAAATTCAAATTTAACTGGCTGACATGTTGATGAACACTTGTGGTGCTTCCATCATTTAGCAATTGTGAATAATGCTGCCATCAATATTAGTGTGCTAATAGCCATACTACTGCTGCTTTCAATTTTTGGGGGTGTTTACCTAGAAGTGGGGTTGCTAGGTCATACGATAATTCTATATTTAACTTTCTGAAGAACTGCCATTCTGTCTTTCACAGTACTGCACCATTTCACATTCTCACCAATAATGAACAAGTGTCCCTATTTCTCCACATCCTCTCCAACATTTTATTTTATTTTATTTTTTAAATAGTAACCATTCTAGTGGGTTACTATTTCCCTAAGGGCTAATGATTTAGAGTGTCTTTTCATGTGCTTATTGGCCATTTAAGGTAGTTTGAAGCTGTATATACCCAAGAAAAACTTGTTCTTAAATCTAACCCATTCCTGTGGATGTGAACCCATTGTAAGTAGGACTTTTTGATGAGGTTACTTCAATTAAGGTGTGGCCAGCCCCATCAAGATGGGTCTTCATTCTGTTTTTTAAACATTTTTTTAATTTATTTTAAAAAGATACTTAGATTACATAAATTGTTACATAAAAAAAATATAAGGGATTCCCATATGCCCCACTCCCCAGACCTCCCACTTTTCCCCACATTAAAACTTCTTTCATCAATGTGGTACATTCATTGCAATTGATGAACACAGCATTGCTACTAAGCATGGACTATGGTTTACATTGTAGTTTACACTCTCTCCCACTCAATTCTGTAGGCTATGGCAGGATATATAATGGCCTGTATCTGTCATTGCAATGTCATCCAGGTCAATTCCAAGCCCTGAAAATGCCCCTGTATTACACCTCTTTTTCCCTCTCCTTGACTTCAGCACCTCCAGTAGCCACTGTCACCACATCAATGATATAATTTCTTCCATTGCTAGAATCACAATAAGTCTTTAGTAAAACACCAGTAAGTCTACTCTAGTCCATATTGTGTTTGCCAATCCTGAGGATTCTGAGATGGTGATGCCCACTCCACCTCTAATTGAGAGGGGACTTTGATCTCCTATGGATGATGGATGGGAATCTCTTGCTTGCAGTTGTAGACTCTCTCCGTTTCTTGATGTGGAGGTTGTCCATCCTCACTTCCCTGTCAGCTGCCCTGGGTAAGTCCAATGAACTGGAGAGTAGATGCTGCAACTCTGCTGAGGCTCAGGGCCCAGCCGGCACATGGACAGCCCAGACATTCAAGTCTCCTGGACATGCACTTACCACTTCCAGCACCAACTATAGGTTCAAACAAAAGGGACAGAAGAGGCATGTGTAGAGAAGTCACATCTGAGTCCACCTCTGTCACACTCGGGAGCACAATCTCCAAAGTAGGGCCCACCGGCAAAGCACCAAATTCCAGAGCTGTCCACTGTGACCACAGGATCTGGGTGTCTCTGGAGCCTCAGGAGTCCCACTGTTTGGGGTAGTGTCCACTTTGGCTGTCTATGAGATCCTACTGAGATGTGCATAAGGGTTACCTCTCTGATGACCTCCTGACTCACTTTGAAATCTCTTAGCCACATAAACTCATTTGTCTTTACCTTTTCCCCCTTTTATTCAAGGTCTTTTTCCAGTTGTATCACCAGCCGGTGCTTGGCAGTAATCCCTCGGTGCTAGGGAAGATCATCCCCGGGAGTCATGTCCCTCACTGAGGGGAAGGTAATGTATCCACATGCTGAGTTTAACTTAGAGAGAGTCCACATTTGAGCATCAAGGAGGCTCTCAAGAGGTAACTTTTAGGCACCCTACAACACTAGGCCACGTTGCAAATTCAAAAGCAAAAGACTCATAAGCATAGTCGTCAGTATCAAGGGCCCATCAATGGGTCATCCTTCTTCACTATTCATTGCCCCTGTACTTGGGGGTTTGTTGCTGTTCTATTAGAGATTCTGGCAGAGCTCCCCAGGATGGGGGATTCAACAATCTTTTGGCTTTTGCGTGAATCTCTGCCCACTGTGGCAATGCCCCTTGAACATATGAACATATGTATATACCTTATACGTATGCCCAGGTGAACTTCCTCCCATGTATCCCCCATCACTGACACCCCACACCATTGATCCTCCCCTGCCATAGTTGTAACCCTTCTGTGATCCAAAACTTCTTCAAAAATGAACCCAAGAATATTGCCAAATTCGATTAATAAGAAAATGAAATAATAATGATAGGTTTAAACATAAGAAATAAAATACGTAATAATTTAGAAAAACTAAAACTAAAATAAAGTTTAAAAAAGGGATATTAAAAATGAAAAATAATTTTTTTTTACATTTTTGCCTTTCATCCCTGTAATATCTGTTGTTCTGTATGTACAATGACATTTTCTCCTATTTCTTCCCCAGTGTCTTACTTTTTTTTTTTTTTCTTCAAAGAGGTTTTAGGTCTCAGTAAAGTCATATACAGAATATATGACTCCCATATATTCTCCCATATATCCAACATCCTTCCCCTTTTCACCCTTCCCTATTAATAACCATTTTACATGTGGATTGTACATTTGTTACAGCTAATGCACAAATATTGAAACATAGCTACTAACCATGGTCAATGGTTTATATTATGGTTTACATTTTAAACCATACACTTTTATAAATTTTTGATGAAATTTAACATGGCCTGTATCCATTACTGCAAGATCATGCAGGAACACTTCCATTGCTCCCTAAATACCTCCTCTTCCATCTATTCTATTCCTCCCCCTCCCCTCGAGGTCCACAGTGACCACCAAGCTTCAGTCCTTGAAGGAAAAAGTTCATAGATATTTGCTACAACACTGAGGGCGGTCTTAATTCTATTATTGGAGTCCTTTATAAGTGGGATGAAATGCAGGCAGAGAGAGAAAGCCACAGGAAACAGCCAGATGTTGAAATTCAGTGGAACCTGGAAGAGAATGGAGAGGCAGGAGAGGTTGTCATGTGACAGAGAAGCCAAGAACCAAGGATCACTGGCAGCCAGTCTTCAGGAAGAAAGCATTGCCTTGATAATGCCTTGATTTGGACTTTTTCCCCCCAGCTTCAAACTGTGAGTGAATAAATTCCCATTGTTTAATTCAACACATTTCATGGTATTTGCCTCAGGAGCCAAAAAAACTAAAACACCTTTTGTATATCTTCTTTGGAGAAATATCTATTCAAGTCTTTTGACCATTTTTAAATTGGGTTGTTTGTCTTTTTGTTGTTGAGTTGTAGGATTTGTTTATATATTCTGAAAAAAAAAACAAAAACCCTTATCAGATATGTAGTTTCCAAATATTTTCTTACTTTCATGATGAAGTACTTTGATGCACAAATGTTTTTAATTTGATGAAGTCCATTTATCTATTTTTTTTCTTTAGTTGCTCCTGCTTTTGGTGTAAAGTTAAGAAACCATTGCTTAACACAATGTCCTGAAGATGCTTCCCTATGATTTCTTTTAGGAGTTTTGTAGTTTTGGTTCTTACATTTAGGTCTTTGATCCATTTTTAATTGATTTTTGTTTGTAGTGTGAAGTAGAGATCTAACTTCATTCTTTTACAAATTGATATCCAGTTTTCCCAGCACTGTTTGTAGAAGTTTGAGCAGGGTTGGTGTTATTTCTTCCTGGAATAATTGGGAAAATTCACACATCCATTCCTGGGATTTTCTTTGTTGGGACATTTTTTTGATGGCTTATTCAATCTCTTTACTATTTATTGGTCTATTGAGATCTTCTATTTCTTTTTGATTCATATAGGTAGTTTGTTTATAGGAATTTGATCATTTCATCTGGGTTATTTAATTTGTTGGTATACATTTGTTCATAGTATCCTCATAATCCTTTTTATTTCTGTGGGGTCAGTAGTAATGTCTCCCCTTTCATTCTGATTTTGTTATTCATATCCTCTCTCTTTTTTTCTTGGTCAATCTAGCTAAAGGGTTGTCAATTTTGGTTTTGCTGATTCTATTTTTTTTTAATTCTATATTTCATTTAACTGTGATATAATCTTTGTTATTTCCTTCCTTCTGCTCACTTTGGTTTTAGTTTGCTCTTCTTTTTCTAGATCATCCAGTTCTGAGGTTAGGCTCTGATTTGCAGTCTTTCTTCTTTTTAAATGTAAGCATTTAGAGCTATACATTTCTCTCCCAGGACTGCCTTTGCTGCATCCCTTAAGTTTTGGTGTGTTATGTTTTCATTTTCATTCTCCTCAAAATATTCCCTAATTTCCTTTATTATTCCTTCTTTGACCAATTGGTTGTTTAAGAATGTATTGTTTAACTTCCACATATTTGTGATTTTTTTCCAGCTCTCCCTTTGTTATTGATTCCTAGCTTCATGCCATTGTGGTTGGAGAAGATACGTTGTATGATTTCAATATATTTTAATTTATTGAGACTTGTTTTGTGACCTAAACTTATGGTCTATCCTGGAGAATGATCCATGTGCACTAGAGAAGAATGTGTATTCTGTTGCTGTTGGGTGAAGTGTCCTATATATGTCTCTTAGGTATACTTGGTTTATAGTATCATTCAAGTCTTCTTTCCTTATTGACCTTCCAACTAGATATGCTATCCAATATTCAAAGTGGTGTATTAAAGTCTCCTGCCATTGCAGTAGAACTGGCTATTTCTCCCTTCAAATCTGTCAATATTTCCTTCATATATTTTGGGGTCTGCCATTAGGTACTCTTTTAGTCTGCTAGACTGCCAGAATACAATATACCAGAAATGGGTTGGCTTGTACAATGCGGATTTATTTACTTGCAAGCTTATAGTTGTGAGGCCATGAAAATGTTTAAATCAAGGTATCATCAGGCAATGCTTTCTCCCTGAAGTCTGGCTGCTGGCAATCCTGGACTCCTCTGTCATATGGCAAGGCACATGGCAGTGTCTTCTGGCCATGTCTCCCTTCTTGTCTGGGTTTCATTGCTTTAGTTTCTGGCTTCCTCTGGCTTTCTCTCTGTCTGAATTCATCCCATTTATAAAGGACTCCAGTAAGAGGATTAAGATCCAGCCTGGGCCTTGCCTTACTGAAGTAATCAAAAGGCCCTTAACAGAGGTCACCTAACCAAAAGGTCCCACCTACAATAGATTCACATCCACAGGAGTGGATTAACTTTAAGAACATAATTTTCTGGGGTCCATCCAGCTTAAAACCATCACAGATGCATATATAATTGTTATGTATTCTTGTTGAATCGACCCCTGTATTAGTATATAGTGACCTTATTTGTCCTTCATAACAGTTTTTGATTTAAAGTCTATTTTATATTACATTAGTATAGCAACCCCAGCTGTCTTTTGGTTAACATTTGTATGGTATATTTTTTTTCCTTCCTTTCACTTTCAACCTATTAGTGCTTTTGAGTTTAAGGTGAGTCTCTTGAAAACAGCATATAGTTGAGTCATGCTTTTTTATTCATTCTGCCAATCTCTGCCTTTTGACTGGAAAGTGTAATCCATTTATATTTAAAGTAACTACTGATAATAACTGACTTTCTTCTTCTGTTTTGCTGTTTGGTCTTTTATAAGTCTTATACTGTTTTTGTCCCTCGATTCTTCTGTTACTGCTTATTTTCATTTTTATTTGATTTTTTTTTTTTTTGGTATTGTACCATTTTGAGTTCCTTCTCATTTCTTTCTGTATATATTTTTTATATATTTTCATGTGGTTACCATGGGGCTTCAATTTAACATCCAGATTCTGTAACTATCATGTTTGATTTGATACAAACTTAAATTCGGTAGCATATAGATACACTGTTCCAAACACCTCTCCATTCCCCTACCTTATTGTTGTACTTGTTACAAATTATGTCTTTATATATTGTACATAAAAAACCATAGATTTATCTTTCTTATGCTTTAGCATTTTAGAACCTGTAAGAAATAAAAAGTGGAGTTACGAAAATATGATACAATAGTACTGGCACTTATAATTACCCATGCAGTTACCAGAGGTTCATATTTCTTTATGCTCTTTATGCTGCTTTCATCCATGTCTGGTGTCCCTTTCTTCCAGTGTGAAGAACTCCCTTTAGCAATGATTGTAGGGCTGGTCTAGAGATGATGAACTCCCTCAGCTTTTGTTCATCTGGGAATGTCTTAATCTTTCCCTCATTTTTGAAAGGAAAAAATATAAACCAGATATAAAATTCTTGGTAGGCAATTTTTAAAATTTCAGCACTTTAAATATTTCACCCCAATTGCCTTCTTGTCTCCATGGTTTCTGGTGAGAAATTGGCACTTAATCTTATTGGGACTCCCTTGTACGTATCACATTGCTTTTCTCTTCCAACTTTTAGAACTTTCTCCTTGCTCTTGCTATTTGACAGTTTGACTACTATACTTCTGGGTGTGGTTCTCTTTGCATTTTGCTGTTCCTGAATGTGAATATTTTTGTCTTTCATTAAGTTTGAGAATTTTTGTACCATTATTTCTTTGAATGTTCCTTCTGTCACTTTCTGTCTTTTTTCTCTCTGGGATTTTTATAATGCATATATTGGTATGCTTGAGGTGCACCATAGGTCTTTTAGGATATTTTTGAGTTTTTAACCTCATTTTTCTTTCTACTTTTCAGCCTGAATAACTGAAAAGTACACTATTGTACAGTATAGTACACTATTGAAACTCTCTAGGGCATTTTTCATTTCAGTTATTGTGGTCTGCAACTCCAGCATTTCTGTTTGGTTCCTTTTTAAAATTTCTATCTCTCTGTTGAGATTCTCATTTTGTTCATTCATGGTTTTCCTGATATCCTTTAGCTCTTTCTTTGTATTTTCCTTTATCTTCTTGAGTGTGTTAAGGATCATTTTTTAAAAGTCTTTGTCCAGTATGTGCAAAGTCTAGTCTTCTTCATTGATGGTTTTGGATATATATCTTGTTCCTTTGGCTAGGCCATCATTTCCTGTTTCTTCATTTTTCTTGTAATCTTTTGTTGCAAACCATTCTTTTTAATATTTTAAATTGTTAATTCTGTGATTTAGTCCTTGAAATGTCTGTTCTTAAGTTTGTATCCAGTTAGTGATTTGACAGAGATATCCTTGAGTGCTGGGTACTAGCAAAAACAATCTAACTGATGCAAAAAACACCTTTTACAGTCTTTGAAAATTGCCTTTGCTTTGGATGATGGTCTCCTTCAGAATTTACCTCTCCTATTAAAGATTTGCTGGAAGTAAATGTGAAATGCAGGGTCCTTTCTGTCAAGTTGGAGCCTGAGTAGAGCTGCTTTTTGTCCTGGACTTGTGCTTGCTCATGGTTTTAGTAATTCTTCAGTTCACAGGAATTCAAATACCCCTTCTACTCCATATGAAATAAACTTTCTCCCCTCCTATGTGCTCTATTATATGACTTAATGCTGGTAAAAAAAATTTTTGGCTTTTAACAATGGTAATTTATTAGCTTATAAGCATATAGTTTTGAGGCTGAGAAAAAAATGTCCAAACCAAGGCATCATCATGTGATGCTTTCTCCCCAAAGGCCAGCTTCTGGCTCTGTCACATGGCAAGGCACATGGCAGGACCTGCTGGTCTCTCCCTTTTTTTCCAGGTTTTGTGGCTTTCAGCTTCTTGCTTCCATGGCTTTCTTTCTTCTTTGTCTAAATTTCATTCTCTTATAAAGGACTCCAGTAAGAGAATTAAGACCTACCATGGGCCAAGCCTTAACTGAAGTAATCTAATCAAAAACTTCTACTTATAATATCCATCACTGCAATGTCATGCAGGACAATTCTAATGTCCCAAAAGTGCCCCCCATGTTATAGCTAGTCTTCCCTCTCCCTCCCTTCAGAACTTCTGGTGGCCATTGCCTTAATATCAATGATAAAAGTTTTTCTATTGCTAGCATAATTATGTCTATAATAGAATAGAATAATAAGTCTACTTTAATCCATTGTTCATTCCCCAATCTTGAGGATTTTGGGATGGTGATTCATATTCTGTTTCTAATTGAGAGGAGGCTTAGATCCCATGGGGCAGATGGGATGTACTACCTTGCTTGCAGTTGCAGACACTCTCTGTTCCTTGAGATGGGCATTGTACATCATCATCTCCTTGTTAGGTGTCCTTGCCCAGGCTACTTTGATTTGTTTCTTAAACTGCTTTGGGCATCAGCAAGTTGCTTCTTCCACAATCTTCCAGGTTTAGTCTTTCAGGCTGCCACTGTATAGACTGGCACTGACATGCAAGCATCCCAGTATGTTCATAGGAGTTACTCTTCCCTCTCTGGACAGGGCCATTGACCCACAAGGGAGCACAGGGTGCCTCTGCATTGTACCAGTGTAGGGGAGGCGTTAGCAAAGATTCCAGGAGCTTTGCCTACCATTTTTAAAGCTGAGTTGTCTTGGTTTGTTTTCTAGAGTTTTGAGGAAGCTGGCTCTGTCAGTTTTTGTTAGTTGTTAAAAGACCTTTTGGGGCAATGGTACTCTAGAGTGTCTTATGCCACCATCTTGTTTGACTCGAACTTTGTATTTGTTTTAAGAGTTTCAGTTTGCAAATCCTGGTAGCAGAATTTGTTAAGTTTGCACTTGCATAATGATCATCTTTACAAAATGATCAAACTTAGGGAAAACAATTATAAAATCAGTGTAATGGCATGAATAAGCGCAGGATTATTACATAATTAACAAGCAGACTGTGAACTCTGCCATGCTGTTAGTGTAGTAGTAACAACAGCCATTATTTTTTTCTTTATTTTACAACTGGGAAAATATCAAACTGCAATAAATTGCTCTGAATTTAATAATTTAGGAAGTGAATTGGGATTATAATATGTTGGGGTTACATGGTATAGCATTTAACTGAAAATTTCATTCAGTTTTATTTAGATTTTTGTTGAAATATTTCAAATAAAAAGCAGATACCAAATTAACCTTTTCACACTCTAAAACATAACTCTCCCACTGTGATTTTGGTGTGTTACAAAACAAATTTTTCCAAATATAAATTATAGGCTAAAATAAATTTAAATTAATTTAAGTTGTCAAAGTGCCTTCTAAAGGCAATTTCCATGTAGACTCAAAGAAAGAGGCCAAATCTTTCCCCATGAATAATTTCAGTGCTTAAACGGAATGCAAGTGGTGTTAACCTTGGCAAATGATTTTCAGAACACTTTCTTCTTTTTTTCTTATACTTAAATATTTTTTTTTACAAATCATTTATTTGGGTCACACATTGAGATTTAGATTTCTAAGAGGCCATTACATAATTGTTCTCTTTTTAGAAATTTATTTTCAAGGACTAACATTCTTTCTAGAAGAAATAGTTGTCAAAAGAGAGAGCACTTTTTTTTTTTTTCCCCAAAATAGGAAGGAGGATTTAAGAATTTGAAGAGCATTCAGGACCAAATATGCTTTAAAAGAAGAAAAAAATGCAGGCAGTTAACTCTGTTCTTTAAATTAATGAAGGATTTTTCTGCTGGACTTCTCAAGGACTGGAGTGTTTCTGGGCCCAGGAGTAGGAGAAGTGCTGATGCACTCGGAGTTGGTATGGATTTCAGGTGCCTCAGACAATGTCTCTTAGAATATGGCCCCAGCCATGCCAGTGAAGGCCACTGGACTGAATGTTAAATGCAATGACGATGCTCAAACTTCCCTAAGTCAAAGATGGGAAATTTGGCAGCATAAAATGAAAAGATTACAAAAGTGATGGATCCCCTTAGAAGTGGGGAGAAGGCAGTGTTCGCTGTACCTTTCCAAAGGACTAGTTCCAAGAGGGAGGAACAACTGCAAAGAAAGGAAGTTATTGTGCTCAAATGGCTAAACAACTTAATTAGAATCTATCATTAAAATTAACCACATTTTACAAGACTCTAGTAGCCCAGAATAATAGAGAACTGCAAATGGTATACATGGCTGAGAAAAGATAATGTTCACACTTGGAATTAGTGTAACCAGCAGATTATTAACTTCCCAAAAGCTGAATATCTTAGACATAGGTAAAAAAAAAAGAACCCATTTCTTTTCATTTGTTCTTTTTAAAAGACTGAATATGTTTGAAACTGGTATTACCTTTTCCCATCTTCTGTTAATTCTGTACCAGATACTTCTTCTGCTATTTCTTTAAAGTTTCAAAGTGAAAAAAAAAAAAAGAAGAAATCTCTCACAAAGCTGCTCTTTAGCCCAAGGTTGACTGGCAATTCTGGCTATTAGCAAGCCTGAAAGATTTCCATTACAATCAAATCACAATGTTTTCAGCTGCAAATAAGAGAAAATGCAAACTTTCCTAAACAATAAAAAATTTACTGCCTCACAAACTAAGAGTGCAGAGGGTGGTTGACAAATGGCCCCAAGTTCTCCTCAAGGATCCAGGTACTTCCCATCTCCTCATCTTATATCCTCATATTCAGCTGGCCTCTTCCTGGGTCTGCCCATGACTAGTAATAGCAACTAATAGTGCCTGCTTCCTCCTTCACATCCTGCTTCCTGTACTGCTTCCAGAAGAGTGAGTGAGCGCTCCCAAGAGCCTCTACATAACCTCTCATAGCATCTCATGACCCAGGGATTGGTAACATGCCCACTCCTGAATTGGCAAAGGGAAAAGGATAACCTTCTGACTGTTCATACCTACCCTAAAGCTGGGAGTGGGGTGAACGCCCCTAGGGACACAGGGAATATGGGTGGAAGAAGTGACTAGCTGTGGTAGATTGAATTATGTATCCCAACACAGACATTTTCTTAATCTGCATTCCTGTGGGTGTGAACCTATTGTATATAGGACCTCTTGAAGATGTCACCCAGGGATTCCATCCTCCTCAATGCATTCAGAAATCTCAGTTCATCCTCAATGAATTCAAGCAGCAGCAATTAAAGGGCCAGATAGAAAATATTTTAGGCTGGTGGGCCATATGGTCTCTGTCACAGCTACTCTACTCTGTCATTGTAGTGAGAAAGTAATCATAGATAATATAACCAGATGGGCATGACTGGGCTCCAGTAAAATTTTACTTACAAAAACAGGCTCTATAGTATACCATTTCAATTTCATTTAGTGTAACCATCTTTGGGTCCAAGTTTCAGTCAACCAACTAAGAAAACTGTTAGAGCCACTCCCAGCTACTTGAGCTAACACATTGAATCTCAAATCTGTTTAAATTTATATTATATTATTCCATCTACTTTGATCCAACACTCTTAGGATCCATTCCCACACATATCTTCCAGGTTTCTGTTGATATAAATTGGCAAAATCTTGCAGTTGTTCTCTTATGTGTTAGAATGTCATGGGTCCCATTTTGTATCTGTTGGAACCTGATGGAATTTGAGTCTAGTCTCAAGCAATGAGAGATAGTGGAGGTGACAGACCTTGAGGAGGATCACTAGTCCCTTGTAAACAACTACCTTAGAAGAGACCATTATAGGATCTTCAGGCATGGGAACAATAACTACCTCAGACAGGGGAGAAAGGCTTCTTCTGCTAGCAAAGGGGGCTTGGCAGAATTTGGGGATTCAAGGTTCCCAGCTGCACTGAGTAATGCCCATCTGTCTCCTTACCAATTTTTAGGGTCCATTCCTTTCCAATCATTGCTCTAACTTTACCAAAAGAGACCCTGCAAGGTTGGGGACTCAAATTGAGCTTTGTGTTTAGTTTTCAGAAATCTTGGCCTTGTAGCTACAGGAAAGAGATTTCTTTTGGAGTAGAAATAGAAGATTTCTGGTCCTTTACCTAGACATTGAGATGGGAATTTAAGGCCCTGAGCTCATCATTTTCTTTCCACAAATCCTCCCGAACACTGAAAAACAACCAAACAACCCCACTAAATATAAAGTGTTCTATGGCAGAAACTATTTAGTCACCTAAAGCCTTGATTTCTATAGACACATGATTACAGGTATCTACAGGTAATAATTTAAGTAACTTTTGCCACCACATGCCATGGACAACCATTATTCCCTTTACCAATGGAAACAGATCAGAGAATGAATTCCAGATAGCCTAGACTCAGTTCAGAGAATCCATCCTCTAGAATCATTTCCAGTGTCAATTTCCATATAAGTCAGGGTTTGATTGGAGAAGCAGAATCACTATATAGGGTTTGCTTATTTCAGGGGTTAGAACTTACAAAATTGCGGGAACTGCTGGAAGAGTCTATGCAAGGCTGTTGCTGCTCCATCTGGTCATGAACTTGAAGTTTCTATCTGTCAGTTAGACCAGTAGTAGAGAAGGAAAGTTGGCTATGAAATGGGATCAGCATGGACAAACTGGAATCCACAAGGACAACTGGAATCTGTGTCTTTCTCTGTCTCCAACCTTGGATAACACAAACAATCCGCAGGAGATGCTGGTCGCCTTTACCATGAAACTGTCCACTTGACTGATCCAGAACTCAGAGCAGCTGAAGGAAGCAAACAGGCAGGAACTGGAGGAGGACACTGCTCAGTGACGTGCGTGTGAGTTGACACAGTGCCTGGAGCCCTGCACTGAACTTCACAGCACAAAAAAAGGAGGTTGCTTCACTTCTGTCTCCTAAACATAGCACAGATTTCTCCTGTGGTCAACTCTAACCCAGAAACAGGCGGGAAAGGGAATTCTGGAAATGAAGATTCAATTTAGCTAAGTGGGTATAGTACAAGGCCATTGGAAGCAGTAAACAATATTTCTTATTGTCTTAGAGCTTGCATTCTAGTTAAGAAACAGACAATAAATGATATAAACAGATATATTCCCACAACAACCTTTTGAGGTAAGAACTTGCATTATTCCCATTTTACAGAAGAGGAAACTAAGGCAGAAATAGGTTAAGTATTTTGCCCTAGGTCTCACAAGCTGCTAAGTGCCATAGCCAAACTCTGGACCAAGGCAGTCTACAATGTAAGCCCATGGGATTCACTACTACTCTTTTTTTTTTTTTTAATCTCTCCCCCCCACCCCCAACCTTGCTGCTTGTGCTTGCTGTCTGCTCTCTGTGTCCATTCACTGCACTATTTTTTTTTCTGTGTCTGCTTGTCTCCCTTTGTTGGGTTATCTATGGGTGCAAGCCGTCAGCTCTCCGCAGGCACAGGCCAGCTTGCCCTCACCAGGAGGCCCTGGGAACCAAACACAGGGCCTCCCATATGGTGGACAGGAGCCCAATCACTTGAGCCACATCCGCTTCCCTACTCTTTCTTGTTTATTCTACATAAAGCCTTCTGCAAACACTCAACTCAAACTGAACCATCCTTTGAGGTGATATCACAGATTATAGCAGTTTGTGGCATTTGTACCATTTTGTCCTTTGATTATGTTGTGCTTATTGATAATCATCTCCCCAACTAGGTATAAAACTCTGCCAGATAATATTAAATAATTTTTTTGTATGTTTGCTTCAGCTCCCAATAGTGCAGCATTCAGCTGGCACCTTGTAAAGACTTGTCCTGTTGACTTACTGCCTTTGACTCTCAGAGCAAGGTGGGTGTACCCATGAGATACATGTGTCTGTGGCCCAAGCAGCATTAGATCTGAAAGAAACTTTTTCTAAAATGCTGTTGTCAGTTTTTAAAAATGTGCTGGAGAAAAGCAGAAGCAGTCAGGGCTCCTTCAAGGATCCACCTCTGTGCTGGTCTCGTGATAATAGCATAATCCAGACAAGTCAGGACAAGGGAACCGATGGGGAAGAAAGAGGGGTCGAGGCTGAATCTGGCCAGATGGTGCTTTACGTTTCAATTTTCTATGAGGAAGGATCATTCCAGAGAATTACTAAATAAATTCTTTTTTTAAAAAAAAGATTTATTTATTTATTTATACACACACACACAAACACATACACCCCATTGTTTTGTGCTCGTTGTCTGCTCTCCGCGTATTCTTCTGTGTCTGCTTGTCTTCTCTTTAGGCGGCACTGGGAACCGATCCTGGGACCTTCCAGAGTGGGAGAGAGGTGCTCATCTCTTGTGCCACCTCAGCTGCCTGTTCTGCTGGGTCTCTTTATTGTCTCTCCTCTGTGTCTCTTTTTGTTGCATCATCTTGCTGTGCCAGCTCTCTGCGCAGACCAGCTCTCCGTTCAGGCCAGCTCACCGGTGGGCCAGCTTGCCTTTCACTAGGATGCCTCAGGAATCGAACCCTGGACCTCCTATAGGGTAGACGGGAGCCCAGTTGCTTGAGCCACATCCGTTTCCCACTAAATGAATTCTTATAGTTCATTCAGCTGATGGAAGGTACGATTCTTGAAATTTCAGGCCTAAATCCTGTGCTTTTGTATGCCCCAGAATGAAAAGGACTTTTGTTAACTTTCATTTGGACTTAATTTTAACATTCAACCCATGGAAAACGGAAGGTGGTGTATGACATTGAGGAGGAAGAGGCCTCCACCCACCTCACATCATTTTGGCATTAGCTGTTATCTGCTCCCGTAAAAACATTGGAAGGGGATTTGTTTTGTGGTTGGGTTTCCTTTTTTCCCCCAACATCATTAGCATCAGGTCTGCAGTATTTCCTCAAATATGTAAGGGGAAGGGAGCGGTGACTTCCTAAAGGAAAGTATTTATATTTTTAGCCTGAAATATGCTTTTACAAAACTTTTCTCGAAAAAAAAAACCAAAAAACCAAAACACGTTGAACAAGAGAATTCTGAATAGAAAGTAGATTTTAAACCATAGTTAAGATAGTTTAACTTGTAAAATATATTTTAATATAATGAAGAAGAGAAGCGGCAATTTTGTTATTTTAAAGGATGACTAAAAAAATTGCTTCTGGATTTTAGAATGTTTGCCTCCACTCTGCTTGCTCCTAAACTTTCTTGCTTTAGGCTTACATGTCAGCAGAGTCCAGGAGCGCTATTCCTTTTGGAATGGTACATACAGTTCATGCTGTGGATAATGGGCTCAGGGAGGAGGACGTGTGAGTGGGCAAGTAGGGAGAGAAGGCGTGAAGGGCCATGCCCCCTCCCTCTGAGGACACGACCCCCACTGTGTTACCGTAAACTTATGGTGTGTTACAGCTGAAGGAGGCCTTAGAGGTCACCCAGGCCAGTGTTTCTGTCTATAAAATAGGCAGCCCAGGAAGCCAGGCCAGTTAGCAGCTGGTACAATGGCCTTATTTCACAAATGAGCTGCTGCTGGCCTAGAGAGGTAATGTGACTCAGAACCACAGCTGATTTAAAGCAGAACTCATTTGAGACATGTGGCTGAAAAAGGGATACCATGCTGACCAAATGTAGCTGTGGACAGAGTAGACTTCTATGATATGCTTTTTGGGGCTCTGGAAAGACATCCTTGCCATCCCTCCATTCCCCTCTTATTTGCTCATCCTGAAATCCGTTTAAGAGGGACAAAACCTTTATGTCACAGATGGAGATAAAATGGGAATACTTCTGAGAAAGGTAAGGGATTAGCATATATTCTACCCAAAGTTAAGGAGATTTGATAATGGCGAATAACCCATTTCTGAGCAGATTTTGGTATTGGAGGAAGAGGTGGCACGAGATTGCACACAGCCCAAAAGGGTACACTGAATGGAGGGAAAGCCACAGAATGAAGTCTGGCTAGAGGATGGGGATTTTGTTTTCCAATTTCTTTATTATGAAAATTTCCAAACATGCAGAAAGTTTAAAATAATAGTATACCTATATACTTACCACTTTTATTTAAAAATTTTCAACATTTCCATACATTTGCATTAACCATCTATATGTGTATGAACCTTTTTAAAATTAAGACACAGACATTCATCATACTTCACCCCTAAATACTTAAGCCAGAAGAGAAAGGTGAACTTTTACTTTCTATTTCTGCCTAGGACTAGACCTAACCCTGACGTGACTACATTGTCCTAAATTTCTACCTTCTTTTCTTTTGGCTAAGTTGAGAAATCACTTTAGGATTTGCTCATCTCTTGAAGCCATATTCTGTTTGGGGTATATTTAATTTTTCAATTATTCTTATAAAGGTTTGACTAAAAATCACTTAATTATTATGTCATTTGCAAACAGTTATTTCCTTTCTCCATTAAAGAAAATCAAATGTAAATATTAGGATGTGGCTGAGATGTTCAAATAAGTATCAGGAATGTTTTCATCTTTGCAAATGATCTAGACCAGTGCTTCTCTGATTCAGCAGGTCTGGAGAGTTGGGCTGGGTATTTTGCATTTCTAATAAAATCCCTGGTCAGGTCAATGGATTATACTTTGGGTAGTAAAGATCTAAAACTAAACTGTTTAATTTCACTGTGCCTCAGCTTACTCTTCCATATAAAGACTTGAGGAGGCCAGGTACCTTAAGTGCCTCCCAGGAAAGATCAGGAAGGAATATAGAATATTATATTACAATAAATTCAAGTGCCCCAAAATTGTGTTTATATCCTTTGTGGTATAAAGTTAAGACTTCATTTTGGGTGCATGTGTAAATCAATCAAGGTGAAAAAAAGAATTACTGGAAGCCATGTTGATCTAGCTGTGGATGGGAGTCTTGGAAGGTACCTGGCAAAAAAAATAATTTGTCACTTAGTGGCTTGGCACGCCATAATTATCTGTATAAGTGAATAAACTATTGCTTGGGTTTCTCCATATCATTTGCTGGGTAGAGGAAAAAATCAACTCAGAGAAAAAGTTCACTCTGAACAAGCTACTTAATTTCAGTTTCTTAATTTGTAAAATGCAGAGGATGAAATCTTTGGCTCAATTTGGGTTTTAGAGCTGTGCTTTCGAATGCAGAAACCACTAACCATGTGCGGCTTTTGAGCACTTGAAATGTGGCTAGTCCAAATTGCTGTGTGCTGTAAAAGTAAAATACACAGCTCATTTAGAAGACTTAGAATGAAAAAAGGGTAAAATATCTCAATAATAACTTTATATTAATTACATGTTGTAGTAATATTCTGAATATTTTGGATTAAATAAATTATAGTATTAAAATCAATTTTGTCTGTTTCTTTTTACTTTTTATGTGGCTACTAGATTATTAAAAATTACATATGTGGCTCACTTTATATTTCCATAGTAATAGTGCTGTTTTAGATTATGTGGTTCTGGGATGCAGCAGTTTTTCTAGATTCCATCAGGTGTAAGACAGTGCTTTTATAGTCAAAATCAATTCTCAGTAAATATATATCTGTGTCATTTATCTGTAGGCAAAAATGAAGCCACAGTAATTCCTGAAACTTCCTGGCTCCCAGCCTCCCTTTTCACATGCAGTAACTCCAGTCTTTCTGGAGAGGTTGCAAGTCACCCCACCCTCTCTGCTGGTCTCTGATGTCCCTTCAGGTCCTGCTCCTGGACTGGAGTTTTGTACCAGACCCCCTTTTCTCTTTAAGGAAGCATCTCTTGGGTCCCCCAGAGTGCCTTCTCTGAGGCAGCTTCCACTGGTCCACCTCCCAACCAAAAAGATTTGCCTATGAATGAAACTTAAATAGAGAAGTGGTTAAAGTCTCCCCACCTCCTCCCTTATCCACAGTAGATTTTTCATGTCCAATGTAAATTATTGGAGGAAAATAATTACTTGCGGAGAAGGATGTTACCCAATTCAGTAGGCAAGATATTTCCAAGTTTCTCCTCTAGCTTAGCCTGAAAACTGCCTTTAAAGATCTAATAGTATAATGCAGAGGTAGAAACAAAAATAGAAGTCATAGTCTTCAGTTCTCTGATTCAAAAGGCAAGCCCCCTTTTTCCTTTGTTCCAATTGAAAAAGCCTAGAAAAGTTCACTGTCTTAGTTTACCACAAGGTTGCTGATGCAAAGTACCAGAAATGGGCTGGCTTTTATAATGGGAATTTTATTTAGGGGCTGTGAAATGTCCAGCAGCAAAGATTCTTTCTCACAGAAGTCGCTTCTGATAGTCCCGACGTGCTGCCACGTGGTGAAACAAGATGGCGGGCAATCTCTGCTGAGGTCTCTACCTTCCCCTCCAGACTCCTCAGCTGTGAGCAACCAAGCACAGGGCTTGTCTCTTTCCAGGCCTCCTAATAGTCTCTGGGGGCTTCTCTGCCCTTCTGCAGCTATAGCCAAACCTCCTCTCTCACATGACAAGATAAAAAATGATGGCTTCCTTTCTCTGTGTGTGTGTGTGTCTCTCTGTGTCTTCATTTATATCAGACCCAGCAAGAGGGCAGAGAACCAAGCTGGCTCACGCCTGACTGATGTAGTCCAGTCAAAAGTCCTGAAGCGATATTATCAAGTAACCTAATCAAAGGCTCTTCAAACGAATTTAATGCAAAGAGCCCTACACCTACAGGAAAGGACTAGTTTAAAACACAATCTTTTTCTGGGAGTCACAAAATTAAAATGGTCACAGTCACAGACCCACCATGCCAGCAAAGTGGTTCACTGTGTGCTAGAGGATGGGTGGGTGGGGTAACATGATTGGCTGCCCTACCAGAATCACAGGAGGAGCATTTTCCCAAAGGGTAAGGAGTGCTGATGGGCACAAATGACAAGATACACTGCAGAGATTTGTAACTACTCCAGGTCAGAGAGTCAAAGAAGGGGACTAACTAAAACCAAGATTTCTGGGATCTCAGACCCTGCTCTTTCTACTGTACAACAAATTATTGATGATGATTCATACACGACATTATCACACTTTTAAGTGTTCGAGTTGCTTTCATATAATATGTCTTATTTTCAGTGTCATTCTGCCTAGTGTTAAGGAGAGAAATAACAGAGAAGGATCAATGACATAAGCTGAGTATTTCCAAGGAGTTAAAGCTCCAAACAAGAGGTGAGATTTGTCTTATGCTTAACTTTAAGATTCCTTTGCGGTTTTGAGCATGAAATTGTGAGAAATTAATTTGGGGACTATCGAGACATAAGAAGGAGCCACAGAACCTCATTGGGACACAAAAGAAGTGCCCTCCATCCTTCTTCTCATACTAATTCTAGGATCTTTTTTTTTTTTTTTAATTTATCTTACTTATTTATTTCTCTCCACCCCCTTGTTGTTTATACTTGCTGTGTCTGTTCATCTTCCTTGTTTCTATAGGAGGCACCAGGAACAGAACCCGGGACCCTCCGATATGGGAGGGAGGCGCCTAATCGCTTGAACCACCTCCATTCCCTGCTTTGTTGTGTCTCTCATAAGTTTTTCCTCTTGTGTCTCCTGTTGTGTCAGCTTCCTGTGCCTGCCCGTCATGCCAGCTCACTATCTTCTTTAGGAAGCACCAGGAACTGAACCCGGGACCTCCCATGTGGTAGGCGGGAGTGCAATTGCTTGAGCCACATCCGCTTCCTAATGCCAGGATCTTGAGGAATACTTACAAGCCACACTATTTCCACTGCCTCGCTTGGCCCTACGTTTCTGCACATCTTGTTTCCTCTTTTGGGAATACCTTTCTTCCCATCTATTCAACTGGCTGAGTGCCCCCACACCTACACTTCTCCCTAGATTGTCATTTCCTGTTTAATTTGCTTGTTTCCCCCACTAGATCACAGACTTCTCGATGACTGAAATTGTGTCTTATTTGTTCTTATATTCTCAGCACTAAACTCAATCCCTGTCACTAGTAGATATGCAATAATATTTGTTGAATGAACAACCAGGAATCATAACATTACAAAGGTTCAAACTTTAACTTGGTGTGGTAAGATCTAAATGCACATTGGATAAAGTGTAGCAGGGTTTATTTCTGTTTTATTTAGTTGCTTGTTTTTCAAAGTGAGAAAGATTGGCAAGGATCAGAGGAAGAGAGGAAGCAGACCTAAAGGCAGTTATGACAGGCTTAAGCAGACTGGAAGGGAGCCCAAGGGAATCTTTGTGGAGCGAATGGGCCAGTCTTGGGGACAGAGAATATGGATTTTTTTTTTTCCAAACAAAGAGTTTATTGAGCTCTGTGCTGTAGTCAGGTGGAAGAAAGCACCAGGGACAAAAGAGGAATAGGCTTGGCAGCCCCAACCAGGAAGCAGCCATGGGATTGCTGGGTTTAAACAAAGGACAATTGTGATTAGTTCAAAGTAAGCTAAAACTCCATGTATGTCCCAAGCAGGTCTTTTATAGTCTCCAAAGGAAGAGGTTTGAGTTTCCAGAAAATTTTAACCAGCATCCTCTTCATATTGGTCGAGGGTTACCCATCTGCATTAGCTAAACTCACTTCTCCCCTTTGCCCAAAGAAAAGACTCAGGCTCGTCAGTCTGACAAAGTCTGACCCTCCATGCACCATACACCCTATGGTCACATCAGCTACTCACAAATTCCCAAATATGCCTGTATTTTTATCTCTCTGAAGTTCTGTAAGGGCTGCTCTCTGCCTGCACCTCCTTTCTACACCCATGTCCACCTGCAATGCCTGCCTACCATTCAAGATCCATCTCAAACGCAAGTCTTCCCTAACTTCTATTCAAAATTAATCATTTCTTTTTAGCTTCTAGAGTAGTTGGCCTTCAAACTTTTTTGGTCAAAAAAGATTTTGCAAAACTCTTTAGTCCCTTGCAGATGATCAAGCTGATACCCCCAATTTTTTTTTTTTTTAGCATAAGTTAAATAATCGTGTAACATTCACTTTCCAGAATATTGCAGAATTGATAGCTTAAAATAAAATGATTATATTTCTCTTTGAAATGTATCCAGTGGAATCTAATCCACGTTTAGCCATTTAAAAAAATACAAAAACAAATATTTCCTTAATAGGAGTAGAATGAAAGTGATAGGAAACAGTGAGGGTGTAGATGCAGGTGGGTTCCAGTGAGAAGAGTCCTGCAAACTGCTTCTCTGATCACGGCTTGGGCAGCAGCAAAACTACAGACAGGTTTGTGCGTCAGAGGGCGGAGAGAATTTGCATTCTTTGCCCTCATAGTGCCCCAGGGAAGTAGCCAGACCCTAGAGAAGAAATGACTGTGCTGTAGGATGGGGTCTAGGTAGAGCAGTTCTTAGATAGTAGCAAGGAGTTTCCCACACCTCAGCAGACCATGGAAACAGCTGAATGATTCCTAGTACCCAGGAGGCATCCAGGAGTAGGGGATAGAACCTCCAAATCTTGAGGAGCAAGTGGATTGAAAGGGAACTATTTCTGTGATGACCCAGAGACCAAACACCAAAGGCTAGACAGGACAACGCATATCTAAGACAGATAACGGTGAGGCCAGTGGACTCGCCTCTCCTTCTGGACACCTTTGCATGATATGTGCTCCCCCCCTAATAAAACAAACAAACAAACAAACAAACAAAACCTACCTAGGTACAGCCACAGGTAAGGGATTGAATGAAATTTAGTGTCTACCACCTTGTTGTGATGGTGGCTTGAAAAATTAAATATTGTGAGTTAAAGAAAAATACAGCTACTTTTTTTTATACATCTAAGCGTACAAGAAAGACTATACTGAGAAATAAACCTGCTACTGATGTTTAGAATATACTTTATTCTTTTTCTCCTTTCCCCAGTTAGACCATATACTGTTAGACTGGGCAGTGTTCCTGCTTTGTATTAAGTGCTTTGACACTTGTGTTTGTGGCATGAATGTGTGTGTGTGTGTGTGTTGGTAACTGTGGCTGTGGTATGTGAGGAAGGATTGTCTTAATTCAGGAAAATGTAATCAGTATTTTTAATGTTGAATTTAATGGAGTTATGCCATTTTGGGTCTTATTTTGGAATTATACTTAAAACTCCCCCTAATGAGTTTTGGGAAAAAACGTATTTTCACTGAGTATTTAATTTTTCAGTGAATTTAGCAAAATACAAAGAAAAATCTCGAATTAGAGAAGGTAGGAAAATACTAATGAGAATGAAGGAACTTATGAGAAGAATTTCAACCAGCTAGGGAACCAAAAGGAAGGAACAGGTCAGTTCTAGTTTACTGAGCCATCAGAGAACAGCCCAGTTTGGCTTCCAGGAGTCTAAGGCCCTCAGAAATAAAAGAATTTCATAAACGGGCCTTCAAATCCAACAGAATTATAGTGCCTTGAAGTCAAGCTTTTAGCTGAAATCTGAGTCTTGAAAGTTAACCTATAAAGCATATGCCTGTACTTTTAATTAAAGCATGAGTAGTTGGTTAGACAAAGCAAAAATAACAATGAAGCAATTTTCTGTCTCTGGAATCCTTGATCAGGTGACCTATTTACAATACAACTACTCCACCTTTTGTTCTCTCAATCTATAGGTTCCTCAGCATAATTCTCTGGAAATTCATCCAAGTCGTTGAGTATGGCAATAGTTTGTACTTTTTATTGCTAAGTAGTGTTCTATGGTTTGGATGCACCATGGATTAAACATTTACCCACTGAAGGACATCTGGGTTGGAAGGACATCTCTAGTTTTTTACTATGATGAATAAACAATTTACACTAGGGCTTTATAAACAATTCATGTACAGGTTTTTTTGTGTGAACATAGTTTTTGAAAAAATCAATTTTATTGATACATATTAATAAAGCGCACAAACCATCCAAAGTGTACAATCAATAGTATTTGGTATAATCACATAGTTGTGTATTCATCACTTCAATCACTATTAGAACATTTTCATTATTCCAATAATATAATAATAATAAAACAGACAAAAAAATCTCTACCCCTTAATAATCACCTCTTAATACCTGTATGCTTCCCCTGCCATACATAGTTGCTATTCTGTTTCCTTCTTTCTGATTTATTTTGTATTGATGGAGTCAAAGTATGTAGTACCTTTTGTCTAGTTTCTCTCACTTAGTATATTTACTTTTTTAAAAAATCCTTAATTGAAGATTATTAATATATTACTGTACACTACTGTCTATATTTTGCTTTGTGAACATTTGCTGGGTTATATGGCAATTGCATGTTTAGTTTTATATGATGTTATAACTGTGAATTGTTTTCCAGAGTGACTGTGCTATTTTACATTTCCACCAGCAAGGGATGAATGATCCTGTTTCTCTGCAGCCTTGCCAGCATTTGAGGCTGTCACTGTTTTTTCATTGTTGTCTATTTTAAGCATTCTTATTGGTGCGTAGTGATGGCTCATTGTGGTTTTAATTTGCATTTCACTGATGGCTAATGATATTGAATATCTTTTCATGTGCTTATTTTCCATCTGTATATCTTCTTTGGTGAAATCTGTTCATGTCGTTTCTCCATTTTGTAACTGGATTATTTATCTTTTCACTGCTGAGTTTTGAGAGTCCTTTAGATATTCTGGATACAATTTCCTTATTGGATATATGGTTTACAAATATTTTCTTCCAGGCTGTGGATTGTCTTTTTACTTTCTTTGTTGAAATGCAAAAGTTTTAAATTTTGATTAAGTCCAGTTTATCAATTTTTTATTTTATTGCCTGTGCTTCAGGTGTTATGTCTAAGAAATCATTGCCTAACCCAAGATTTACAAAGATTTACTCCTGTTTAATCTTCTAATATTTTTATAGTTTTAGTTCCTCATTTAGGCCAATTTTTAGTTAACTTTTGAGTATGGTGTGATATATTTTTACAAATGACTATTCAGTATTCCCAGTGTTGAAAAGACGTTTTTATTTCATTGCAATTTCTTGACACATTATATCAAAAGATCAGTTGACTGTAAATGTAAGTATTTATTTCTGGGCTCTCATATTTTTTCATTGATTTACATGTTTGTTTTTATGACAGTACCACATTGTCTTGATCACTGTAGTCTACCCTTTTCTTTTGGTAAATATAATATTATCACCCGAAAGTTCAGTTTTTAATTTAGAATTTTTGATTTTTTGGGGTATCACCTTAGAACATCCAGAGGCAGTCTCTTGGCCCCAGCTCTCTCCCATTTTCTCCCCACTCCCAGCTCTGTCTCAAAGTGCTACAAGTCTCTTGTGCATATGTTTAGATATTCCAACCCTCACTTCAATCTCTACCACGCTGTTTTCTTTCTTTTCCTCCTTTGAACAGCAATCACTGGGCCCTCTCTTGAGTCTAGGTTTGTGTACATCAGCAGCATGGTTTGTACTTGGAAGGACAGACCCGGGGAAGAAAACCATGCATGCCCTGGATGAAGGCTCAGGGCTATTTCTGTAGAAAATTCCAGTTGGATTTGGTCAATGCAAGTGTGTGGTCTTGAAGTACATAGGATAAGGAGCACAGATGCCAAGTCGGTCTTGCAAACTCATCACTCCATGGTAGAGGCATAACCAGAAGAAGCCAGAAAAGAGTCTTTCGAAGTGTGGTACTAGAGAAAACTCCCCTTTTGCCCAGGTATAAAAGTGGTACTGTTGGACAGAGTAGACTCACTGGGTTCCTGCAATGATTCTTTTATTGATACATTAAAAAATTCATTTAGTTCTTTTTGATGACATCACATTATAGGGTCCTTTAAAATTTGTGGTACATCTGATTTTCCATTTCTAAGCAACCACTTATACATCTTGTCTGTTTCCTTGTTATGTTTATGAGATTCTTTATTCCTACCTGTTTTACTCATTATGGAATATTTCCAGACATTATTAAAGTTTGTCTTAGTTATGCTAAATATTAAGCTGCTAAAAAACTTGATGACTCTGATCAAAATTATGTCCTTTATTAACTTTATGACTTTTATCTTTCTAAAGAATAAAAACTAGCCAGGATGATGTTTTCAACATCCAAGCTGACTTCAGGTGATACTTCCCTTTTATTTAAAATGAAATTGGAAGTTTCCCTTTAATATTCTACATATTTATAGATAAAGATGCATCATTTTAAAACATATGTTAACTTATTACCATTTTCTTCTTTAGTAGGTTTCCTATCGCTATTTCTAACTCTAACATAGTTTCTTTAAAAAAATTTTTTTTATTAGAGAAGTTGTGGGTTTACAGAACAATCGTGTACAACATACAAGATTTCCCATATACCATCAATACCTTGCACTGGTATGGAACATTTGTTACAACAGATGGTAGCACTTTTTTATAATTGTACTTTTTAAAAAACAGAAGTAGCCAGCATTTATTGAGAGAGTCTATGTTCTAGGCACTGTGTGAGGCGATTTATATGGATTACCTCATTTAAAACACCCAATACACAGGCTTGTGAAATATGTCCTATTATTATTTTTTTTTTACCTTTTCTAAATTAGAGAAGTTGTAGGTTTACAGAAAAATCATGTAAAACATGCATCGTTCCCATATACTCCCTTGTTGTTGGCACTCTGCATTAGTGTGGTACCTTTGTTACAATTGATGAAAGATTATTCAAATAATACTATTTACTATCAGTGAACCAGAGTTTACCTACAGCCAGGTTTTACTCCCATAATGTAAGCAGGATAAGTTTCCCTGAAATAATTTCCAAGATCAGTAGCCATTACTGTCCCCATTCTATTATCTATTCCACCCCCAATGAAATCATATAGACATCTATTTCGATGGGTATTGGAAAGTTGTCAGAGGAAAATCCCCTCAATTTTATTTTCCCTCCATAGTCTCTCCTTTATTCTGATTCAAATTAGTACCCTCTGTAGACAACTGTCTCCTCTACTAACAACAACCCTTTTCTCTGAGATCTGCCATTTTCACACCTGTAAGATCCCCATCTCCTGTTTTTAAAATGAATGTTTTCAATGCTTGATTTGGTTTTTGGTAGGTGCATTTTATCAGGATAAGATATTCTACTCTAGTTTGCTATGAAATTTTTAGTTTAGTTTTATTTTTTATACAACGATTGTTGCAGACTCTTTTCTAGTGTTTTTTTCTGGTTATATGATTGTTTTAGTTTTCTAAGCTGTTCAAAGCAGATGTCATGAAATGGGCTGGCTTTAGACAGTAAGAATTTATTAGCTTACAGTTTGAAGCCATGACAATGTCTCTCTCATTCTCTGTCTATTCATTCCATTTATAAAGGACTCCAGTAAAAGGGTTAAGACCCACCCTGAGTGAGGTGGGTCACACCTTAACTGAAGTAGCCTCATCAAAAGTTCCTACTTACAATGGGTTCATACCCACAGGAATGGATTAGATTTAAGAACATGTTTTTCTGGGGTACATAGAGCTTCAAACCACCACAATGATCATAGAGTATTAGTATTTATCTATTAATGTGGTGACTATATTAATACATTTTCTATTGTTAAATTACTCTTGTATTCCTAGGATAAACCCAACTTGGGCATGATGTATTATTATTATTTTTATACACTGCTCCATTTGGTCTACTAACTTCAGCATCTATATTCATGGAATATAGGTTCTCTGAGCATACAATTTTAGGTTAACAATTACTTTCTCTTAGCACATTGAAGATAATATTCCATTGTCTTAAGGCTTCTGTTATTGCTGTCATTCTGGTTTTTGTTTCTTTTTAAGTTATCTCTTTTTTCTGCAGCTACTTTTAATATCTTTTCTTTTCCTTTACGATTCTACAGTTTTGAAACTTGTAAGCAGCTGTGGATTTTTTCATTTATTCTGCTTGGGATTTATTGGGCTTTCTGAACCTTTAGATCTATGTTTAATTAATTGTGGGAAATTCTCAGCCATATCGATTTGAATGTTGTCCCTCCTTCAGTTTTTCTATTATGTCATTCTAGAACTCCAGTTAGACATATGTTAGACCTTTTCACTTACTTTGCCTATATTTTATCTTTATTTCTGTTTTCCATCTCTTTGCTGTTTTTGGCTTCATTCTGGATTATTTCTTCTAAACATCTTTTAGTTAACCAATTTTCCCTCAGTTAAATATAATTGACTATTTAATACTCCAGTTGCACTTTTAATTTCAATTACTGTTTGCCACTTTTAGAAGTTCCATTTGATACTTTTTCAAATACATTTTACGTTTGCTCCATACACATTTAAAAAAAATTTTTCCTCAATCACATCAATAATACCCATTTTATATTCTGTATCTGATCAATTGATATTCTGAATTTCTGAGTTTCTGTGGATTCTGCTCATTCATGATGCCTTGTTTCCTCTTGTTGTGCTATTTGATTTTTGGTTGTGCCCATGTTTCTTAGCATTTTATCTATGGCAACTCTTTGATTCCTGAGTGAAAGTATATTTCTTCAGAGACAGTTTTTGTTTGCTTCTACCAATACCTTGCCATCACTACCAACCCATTTTAAATTAAATTCTTATCTTGTAGGTTTTGATAATGTGATTTCAGACTTCAGTCAATATGAGGACTGGCCTGTGGCCTTGAATTCATGGGAGAAATTCTTCCCCCTTACTTCCAACTCAAGGCAACGCTAAAATGGACAACTTTCTTTGCCTTCAGTCATCACCCTTTAAATAAGATATAGCCCTTTGAAGGGCCTGTCTTTATGAAGGAGTCTCTGATCTGACTCCATGGCTTACATAGCCTCAAAACTTTATTTCTTTCTTGTCGGCGTGACTCCTCGCAGGCTCCGCTGCCGATCGCTGACCACCGCTGACCACCGCCGGCTGCCGCCGCCACCGATCGCCACCCCCGGGGCGGTTCCCTTGGCAATCGGGCGGTCGGGGGACGAAGGGAGGGCTCAGGCGTCCCCGAGCACAGCGAGCCAAAGGAAGGGGTCTGCGTCTTAAGCCGCAGACGAGAGTGGGGAGACGGACACTTCCCGGTTACCAGCGGACGATGAGTAACGATTACGGAGACTACCACACGATCCGGAGACGAGGCTGGGCTACCAAGTCTAACTTTATTAGGCGGGCTCTGATATTTATAAAGAGCGGGAGGGGTGGAGTGAAACAGGGGAAGGGTAAGGCATACTGGGCGGGTTCTGATTGGTTGGGATGGGTTTATGTCCATATAAGGTATATGCTAGAAAGGGGGTGGTGCCGAGCTGCGGTGGCCATCTTGAAACACACGGCAAGGAGAGATTGCTACAGATGTTGGCAGCTGATTGGCTGCGGTAGCTGCAAAGGCATCTGCTCCTGATTGGTTGCGGCATTCGGTGCCAAAACGGTGTCCATGCCTCGGTTTTCTCGGGCAGCGCGCTTAGAGCTTCCGTACCGCACTCGCCCCCCCCACACCTCCTCCCACACTTTCTATCAAGCATGGCCATGAAAACCCACTCAGGACTATCAGATGCCTTCAGGGAAGCTAATGGCTTCATCAGTTGTTTCCATAACTGGTGTACCACCTGTTCCTCACTTTAAATGAGTTCTTACAAGCTCACCCATGCATTGAATAGGGCTGCATTTTGTTTGTTTCCTTGCTTTTATTTTCCTGTCTGGTAGTTAAGAAATATATTTACATTTCATTATTATTTTATTATCCAATTTGATTCTTTGTTTTTTTAAATAGGAAATTCATTCCATATATATTTGTTTTTAGAACTGATATATTTGTTTATCATTTTGAATACAGTTTTACAATACTTTCTTCCTTTTTTTCCCTGGTCAATGACCTATGTTTCTTGCCTTCATCTTCTCCAGTGCTTTGGAAAGTATATATTCCTGAGCAGCACCCAGGGATGGAGGGAGACTACAATTCCCCTGCAATTTCTGAATAGTTTAGATCTCTGGTCTAAATCAAAGGATAAGACAGATGAGGGGAAAGTTAAGAGTCATGCTGTTGTTTTTTTGTTTTGTTTTGTTTTGTTTTTAGGCAGTCTCTGTTTCTTAAAGCAAAATGGGAATATGCCATTCAGGGCTAAGGCCTGAATCGGATTTTCTTTATCCAGTTTCATTTGCGTTATAATTTGGTCTTTCTTCCTAGAGTCAAGTCAGTATTAACTGTCAGTTTTATTGTGAGTTTTTCTATTTTTCATGTCTTCTTGGTTATTTTAGTGAGAAATTTGGAGATACTGCTCTGAGGGTCAACAGCCAGATATCTTTTTCTTTTTAAAAAAAAGTCATAAATTTTCAAAAGAGCACATACAAGATGCAGAGTTGCCATATAACCACTCCCATTTTCAACACTTTGCCTTAGTGTAGTATCTTTGTTAAAATTGATGAGAGATTATTATAATATACTAATAGTTATAGTCCATAGTTTACATTAGGGTTCACTGTTTGTATTGTACAGTCCTATGGTTGTTTTTTTTTTTGAAAAATTTTCCTGGTCACATACATACCACCTACAATTTCCCCTTTTAACCACATTCAGATATATAATTCAGTGGTGTTAATTATATTCACAATGTTGTGTTACCATCACCAGTATAAATTTCTACAACTTTTCTATCACTGCCAACAGAAATTCTGTACCAATTGAGAATTAACTCCCCCTTTCCTAGCCTTCTGCAGCCCCTGGTAACCTGTATTCTAGTTTCTGACTTCTATGGATTAGCTTATTCTAATTATTTCATATCAGTGATATCATACAATATTTGTCCTTTGGTGTCTGGCTTATTTCACTAAATATGAGGTCTTCAAGATTCCTCCATGTTGTCACTTGCATCAGAACCTTGATCCTTTTCACAATTGCATAATATTCCATTGTATGTATATATAGCATTTTGCTTATCCATTCATCGGTTGATGGACACTGCTTCCATATTTTGGCAATTATGAATATGCTGCTATTATTTGCACATCAATGTGCAAATATCTATTTGAGTAACTGCTTTCAATTCTTTTGGATATATATATAGAAGTGGGATTGCTGTGCTACATGGTAATTCTTTGCTTAACTTTCTGAGGAACCACCAAACTGTCTTCATAGCAGCAGCATTATTTTACATTCCCACCAATGAATGAGTATTCCTATTTCTCTATATCCTCTCCAATACTTGCTATTTTTCAGTTTTTAAAAAATAGCAGACATTCTAGTGGGTATAATGTGGTATCTCATAGTGGTTTTGATTTGCGTTTCCCTATTGAACATCTTTTGCTATTGAACATCTTTTCATGTGATTTTTTTGGCCATTTATATACCCTCTTTGGAGAAATGTCTATTCAAGTCTTTTGCCCATTTTTAAATTGGGTTGTTTGTCTTTTTATCATTGAGTTGTAGGATTTCTTTTTTAATTCTGAATATTAAACCCTTATCAGATACATGGTTTCCAAATATTTTCTCCAATTCTGTAGGTTGTCTTTTTACTTTCTTGATGAAGTCCTTTGATGCACAAAAGATTTTTTATTTTTATGAGGTCCCATTTATCTATTTCCTTTTGTTGCACTTTTTTTTTTTTTTGGTGTCAGGTCTAAGAAATCATTGCCTAATCCAATGTCCTAAAGATGCTTCCCTATATTTTCTTCTGGGAGTTTGGCACTATTATAAAAAATGAATTGGTCATAGACGTGAGGGTCTATTTCTGAACCCTGATTTTTATTCCATTGGTCTATAAGTCTGTCCTTGTGTCAGTACCATGCTGTTTTGACCACTGTAGCTTTTTAATATGCTTTAAAGTCAAGAAGTGTGAATCCTCCAACTTCATTCTTCTTTTTCAAGATATTTTTGGCTATTCTGGGCCCCTTACTCTACCATATAAATTTGATGATTGGATTTTCCATTTCTGCAAAGAAAACTGTTGGAATTTTGAATAAGATTGTGTTGAATATATAAATCATTTAGGTGGAATTGACATCATAGCAATATTTAGACTTCTAGTCCAAGGACAAATAATGTCCTTTCATTTATTTAGGTGTTCTTTGATTTCTTTTAGCAATGTTTTGTAGTTTTCCATGTTAAGTCCTTTACAGCCTTGGTTAAATTTATTCTCAGATAATTGATTTTCTACATGCAATTTTAAATGGAATTTTTTCTTAATTTTCTCCTCAGATTGTTCATTACTAGTATATAGAAACATCACTGTATGTTGATCCTGTACCCCCACCACTTTGCTAAATTCATTAACTCTATTAGCTTTATTGTAGATTTTTTGGGACTTTCTCTAAATAAGATCATGCCGTCTGCAGCTACCGAAAGTTTTACTTCTCCCTTGCCAATTAGGATGCCTTTTATTTCTTTTTCTGGCCTAATTGCTCTGGCTAGAATTTCCAGTGCAATGTTGAATAACTTTAGTCACAATGGATATCCTTGTCTTATTCCTGATGTTAGAGGGAAAACTTTTAGTCTTTCACTGTAGAGTACGATGTTAGCTGTGGGTTTCTCATATATGCCCTTTATCATGCTGAGGAAATTTCCTTCTATTCCTAGCTTTCTAAGTGTTTTATCAAGAAAGGATGCTAGATTTTGTCAAAAGTCTTTTCTGTGTCAGTTGATATTATGTGTTGTTTTCCCTTTGTTCTGCTAATGTGGTGTATTATATTTATGATTTTCTTAAGTTGAGCCATCCTTTTAAAATTGATTGAGACTTATTTTGTGACCCAACATATGGTCTGTTCTGGAGAATGATCCTTGAGAAGAATAGGTATTTTGTTTTTTTTTGACAAAATACAGCATCCTTTCATGGTAAAAACACTTCAAAAGATAGGACTAGAAAGAAACTTCAACAGGATAAAGGGTGTATATGAAAAAACCACAGCTAACATATTCAATGGTGAAATGCTAAAGGTGTTCCTTCTGAGATCTGAAACAAGACAAGGATGCCCACTGTCACAGCTCTTATTTAACATTGTGTTAGAAGTACTTGCTCGAGCACTTATGCAAGAAAAAGATATAAAAGTCATCCAAATTGGAAAGGAGGAAGTAAAAATTTCACTATTTGAAGATGACATGATCCTATACATAGAAAGCCCTGAGAAATCTACAACAAAGCTTCTAGAACTGATAAGGAAGTTCAGTAAAGTGGAAGGATATATGATCAACATGCAAAAATCAGTAGCATTTTTGTACATCAATAATGAGCAATCTGAGGAGGAAGTTAAGAAAAAAATTCCTTTTACACTAGCAACTAAAAGAATCAAATACCTAGGAATAAACTTAACTGAAGATGTAATGGACTTGTAAACAGAAAACTATACAATATTGTTAAAGGAAATCAAAGAAGACCTAAATAAATGGAAGAATATTCCATGTTCATGGATTGGAAGACTAAACATCATTAAGATACCTGTCCTAACCAAATTGATTTACAGATTTAATGTAATCCCAATAAAAATTACAACAGCATTTTTTACTGAATTGGAAAAGCTAATTATGAAATTTATTTGGAAGAGCAAGGGGCCCAGTAGCCAGAAACATAATGTAAAAGAAAAATGAAATTGGAGGAATCATGCTACCTGACTCTAAAGCATACTACAAAACTACAGTGGTCAAAACTGCATGGTATTGGCACAAGGATAGCCATACTGACCAATGGAACCAAATTGAGAGTTCTGATATAGATCCTTGCATATACGGTCAACTAATATTTGACAAGGCCACCAAGCCTTCTCAACTGGGACAGAATGGCCTCTTCAACAAATGGTGCTTAAAAAACTGGATAGCCATATCCAAAAGAATGAGAGAGGATTACCATCTCACACCCTATACAAAAATTAACTCGACATGGACCAAAGACCTAAATATAAGAGCTGAGGCCATAAAGCTTCTAGAATATAATGTAGGGAAGCATCTATGAGATCTTGTAGTAGGATATGGTTTCATAAACTTTACACCCAAAGTGCAAGTAGTGAAAGATAAAAGAGATAAATGGGGCCTCCTCAAAATTAAAAACTTTTGTGCATCAAAGGAGTCTGTCAAGAAAGTGAAAAGGCAGGAAAAAATATTTAACCATTTAACTGAGAAGGGCCTAATATCCAACATATATAAAGAAATCTTACATCTCAAAAATAAAAAGACAAACTATTTAAAAAATGGGCAAGAGATTTGAATAGATGCTTTTCCAAATAAGAAATACAAATGGCTAAAAAGCACATGAAAATATACTCAACATCACTATTAGGGAAATGCAAATCAAAACTACAATGAGAGGGAAGCGGGTGTGGCTCAGTGGATAGAGCCCCCGTTTACCATATGGGAGGCCCGGGTTCGCGTCCCGAGGCCTCCTTGTGAGGGCACGCCGGCCTGGGCGGTGCGGTGGGCTGATGCAGCAACCTCACGGCAGGAAGCGGGTGTGGTGCAATGGATAGAGCACCCGTTTACCATATGAGAGGCCCCGGGTTCGCTTCCCGGCGCCTCCTTGTGAGGGCAGGCCGGCTAGCGCGGCGCCATGGGCTGATGAGGCAGGACCTCACGGCAAGGGGGAGATAAGCAGACACAGAGAAGACACACAGCGAATGGACACAGCAACACGGGCAGCAAGGGGGGATAAATAAAAAAAAAAACAAACTACAATGAGGTATCATCTTACACCTATTAGACTGGCGGCTATTAAAAAAACAGAGGTCTACAAGTGTTGGAGAGGATGTTGAGGAAAGAGAACACTCATCCACTGCTGGTGGGAATGTAAAACGGTGCAGCCATTGTGGAGGACAATTTGTTGTTTCCTCAGGAAGCTAACTATAAGAACTGCCATATGATCCAGCAATACCACTGCTGAGTATATACCCAGGAGAATTGAAAGGAGGGACACAAACAGATATATGCGCACCAATGTTCATAGCAGCATTATTCACTATTCCCAAAAGTTGGAAGCAACCCAAGTGTCCATCTACAGATGAATAGATAAGCAAACTGTGATATATACATACAATGGAATATTACTCAGCTGTAAGAAGGAATGCAGTACTAACACATGGAACAACATGGATGAATTTTGAAGACCTTTTGTGGAGTGAAGCAAGCCAGGCACTGAAGGACAAATATTACATGACCTCACTGATATGACTTAAGCAAATTGAGCAGACTCACAGAGCTTGAGTCTGGAAGATAGGTTATCAGAAGACAGAAAGAGAGTAGAGGATGGTGAGCCAATGCTCAATATGGGCAAAATCTATGATAAGGTGGAAGGGGATGACTGGGCAATGGATGGGGGTGATAGTGTTGCAGTGATGTTATTGGGTTCGATGGTGTCGGAATGTGAGGGGGAGTCGGGGGGAGGCTGGATTGGACTATCCATGGAACTGGGGGGAAGGTTGAAGGAAGGAGCAGGTGAACTCTGGGGATATGCATGTCTATGGTTAAAACTACATGGTAGGAATGTTCTTTTGACAAATATGGCAGGGGAGGGTTACTGGTGCAGAATGTTGGGGGTGGGGGGATATGTGGGATAGGGCAAACTTGGGGCCGGCCTCTATGGAATATGTAAGTGTTCATCTTGTCATAGTGTGCTATCTCTGTGGGTGGAGATCCACACAATAACCAAGAAAATATTAAACTCCCTTCCTGGGAAGTCCAGCTATGTGCTCAGTTAGAGGGACAAGAATCTCTCGAGAACATAGGCAGTGCCTAATAAAAGAAAACAGACCAATATGTTAAGCTCTCAATATTATTGCATGTAACTATGAACCTTATTCTTCAAAAATTGAAACTTCGTGATTACCATAGGTTCTGAGGGGATGGGGAGGGAAGAATACAATAGATGGAACATAGGGCATTGGAATTGTTTTGCATGACCTTGCAATGACGGATACAGGCCATTTAAAATCTTGTCAAAACCTATAAAAGTTTACAGTGCAAAATGCAAATCAAAATGTAAACCATTGACCATAGTTAGAAGCAATGCTTCAATATTTTTACATCAACTGTAACAAATGTACCATATACATATAAAATGTTATTAATAAGGGAGCATGGGAGAGGGGGAGGGGGCTGGGTATATGGGAATCCCCTATATTTTCTATGTGACTTTTCTGTAACCTAAAGCTTCTTTGAAGATACAGAAGAAAAAAAAAAAGACACTAGGGGAACATATGAAAGAAATTATCACTGCACATAAAAGATAACAGATCTTACGGTGATGAAAAACATAATGAAAACAATTTTTTAATTTTTGTATTTTATTTGTTTATTATTATTATTTTATTTTCTTATTATTTTTATTTGTTTGGTTTTTTTTGTTTTTGTTTTTTTGGCTTTGTCTTTGGGGAGGTTTTGGATCACAGAAAGGTCACAACTGTGGCAGGGGAGGATCACTGGTGCAGGGTGTTAGTGATGGGGGATATGTGGGGAAGGGTGCACCTGGGGCATGTCTCTATGGCATATGAATATCTTCAGGTGGTCATGGGGCATTGTCTTGGTGGGTGGAGTCCCATACAATAACCGAAAGAATATTGAATTCCATCCTGGGAAGTTCTGCTACATTTTCTAATAGAGCAGCAAGAATCCCCCAAGTACATGGGCAGTGCCTAGTAAAGGAGGACAGACCATTGCGCCAGGCCCTTGATATTGATGATTTTAGTTATGAACCTTTTCTCATGAAATTGAAACTCAGCTTAGTATATATTGCCTAGGAGTTACTTCCTGAAAGCCTTCTTGTTGTTCAAGTGTAGCCTCTCTCTAAGCCAAACTCAGCATATAAATGCACTATCTTCACCCCAGCATGGGATATATCTCCTGGGGATGAGCCTCCATGGCATCCAGGGATTATTAACAAGTGCTGACTAGCAATACATCTGAAAAAAAGACCTTGACCAAAAGGAAGAAATATTAAATACAAATGAGTTTTTATGGCTAAGGGATTTCAAAGTGAGTTGGGAGGTCATTTCAGAGGTATGCTTATGCACATCTCAGCAGGATTTCACTACTGCCACAGTAAACAGTGCCTCAAACACTGGGGCTTTTGAGGGCATTAGAGACATCTAGACACTATAGTCAGGGCAGACAATCTCAGGAACTTGGCACCCTGTCAGGGGGCCTTATTTGGAAAATATACTCCCCAATGTAACAGAGTTAGACTCATTTATAATTTCCCTACAAATGTCTCTTCTGCCCTTTTTATGTGAACCTATAATTAACACTGTACTTGTTAAATATATGTCCCAGAGACTTAAATCTTTGATCTGTTCATATGCTGGTTGAGCCCTGAATCTCAGCAGAGTTGCAACACCTACTCTCCAGTTCATTGGACTCACCCAGGATAACTAACAAAAGGATGATGATGGACAATGCCCATCCTAAAAATCAGAGAGTATCTACAACTGCAAGCAAGACAGTTCCATCTGCCCCATGGGATCTAAGTCCCCTCTCAATCAGAGACAGAGTGGGTATCACCATCCCCAAATCCTCAAGATTGAGGAATGAAGAAACCTAAGGGGGGAATGCAGCTATGGACTAAAGTAGACTTACTATTATTCTAGTAATGGAAGAACTTTTATCATTAATATAAAGGCAGTGGCCACCAGAGTTTCTGAAGGGAGGGAGAGGGAAGAATAGCTGTAACATGGGGGCATTTTTGGGATAATGGAATTGTACTGCATGACATTGCAATGACGGATACAGGTCATTATATATTTTGTCAAAACCTAAAAAATTGTGCAGGGCAAAGTGTAAACTATAATGTAAACTATAGTCCATGGTTAGTAGCAATGCTTCAATATGTGTTCTTCAATTGTAACAAATGTATCACACTAATGAAAGATGTTAATGTGAGAAAATGTGGGAGGGGAAGGGGGTGGAGTATATGGAAATCCCCCTATATTTTTATATTTTTGATGTAACATTTATGTGATCTAAAGCTTCTTTAAAATAAAAAAATTTAAAAAATATTTAAGCAGAATTAATAGAACAAATTAAAGGTAGCAAGCTGAAAAGTTACCAAGATTTGCAATAATTGTCCCAGATAGTAGACAAATCTTGAAATGTCACTCATTTTGTAGTCCTGAATTATCAAGAAAATCTCCTTTAATTTTACAAAGGAAATATGAACAAATAACAAATAAAACTACTTCAAAATGTTTTTTTTAAAGAGACATCTGTATTTTTTCCACCTAGAATAACTGGGATAAATGCTTAGAAATTAGTGACTTTATCTTAGATCACAAGGAATAATCCACTATATATAACATTTTCCTGAATTCCTTGGCTAGTCACATTCCTAAAGTAAGTTAAGTATAAAACAGCATAAGGGGGGTGGATGTGGCTCAAATATTTGGGTTTCCATCTCCCATATGGAGGGACCTGGGTTTGATCCCTGGGACCTCCCGGTAAAAATTAAAAAAAAAATAGAAAAATATAGAAGGTGCACAGGCCGCCAGACCCCGCGAGTGGGTGCGCCCCCCAGGCCTCGCACTTGATTAGCCGTCAAGCCCTGTGCGCGAGCACGCTGCAAGATGATGATGTAACAGGAGAGTCACACAAGGGAGAACCAACACTAGACGCACCAAAAAACCCAGAACTAAGGTGGCGCGGGCAGTGGGACGCCTCTCTTCCACATCAAAGATTCCGAGGATCAAATCCCAGTGAAGACAGAAGGAGAAGGATAAGAAGAGAGGGCAGGAAACGGACACAGAGAGTTGCCCAGCAAATGGACACAAAAACAGCAAAAATGGGGTGGGGGTAAAAATGGATAAAAGTAAATAAATTAAAAAATTCTTTTAAAAAAAAAAGCAGCATTAGAATAGAATTTCATTTATAATAGAATGTCCAACATAGATGATTTTGAAGTCCCAGTTTTTAGTAAATATAACATGAATTAGATAACTGAGCTTTCTCTTGTGAATGACTGTTTTTGCTGTTTAAATGTTTTGATCTCTGCACGTTTCAGATAGCAGTTATCTGATTAACCATAGAATTTTCCTAAAACTGTCTATTTTTAGCTTGCTCTTCTCTTCTCTTTGGAGATCTGCCATCATCAGTGATGTCAGAGGAGGGAGGGCCTGTTTATTGGAGAATACGTACTTTGGGCAAGATGGCAGGGTCCTGGCAGGTTATAATTTCCACTGTTGGAGGTCTCAGACACTGAGAATTCACTTTCTTTTGGGGGGAGACACAATCAAGGGCTGCACTTGGCAATTCAATTTTTAAAAAATCAACAGATAATAAAGATTCTATGCCAGTGAATAGGGAAAAATGTTTAAAAATTGCATCTGTTTTACCTTGTAGCTTTGTTATTAAGATCAGCTATTGCTATTCCACATAAAGTACCAACAAGACGTTATATATGAGCAACCATATACTTATGAAATTATGACAGGATCATATGCATTATAGCAGTTTGCCATTTTTTTCCCTAGTGTGCACTTATGGGAGACGTCATTTATATAAAAGACACACCCCATGGGAGTACCTGTGACATGTGCAAATTGTGGCAAGATAGTTGTAACTCTACCTCCTTTCTTTCCTATCTAAGGAAGCCTATCAATATGCAAAGAATGACAGTAAAATTATTATTTGAGGAATGTTGATTCTTTCCTAATCTAAAAATAAAAAGGAATTAACCTCAAACTTATACTCTATTGTTGTATTAGTCAGTGTTCTCCAGAGAGAAAGAACTGACAGAATATATAAATATAAATATTATGATATTTATTATAGGAATTGGCTCATGCATCCATGGGGACTAGCAAGTCTGAATACAGTAGGGCAGGTCCCAAGATAGGAACTCCGTTGAAGGTTTTGATGATTCCCCAAGAAGTAGAGATAGAAATTCTTCTTTCTGACTGCTGAAATTATCAGTTCTTCGTTTAATGTCTTCAACTCATTCAGTGAGACATCTCTCATTGCTGAAGGCAATCTCCTTATTTGATTGTAGATGCAATCAGCCATAGATGCAATCAACTTACTGGTGGTTTAAATCCACAAAATACAGTAACAATCAGGCCAGTGCTCTTGACCAACAACTGGACACCATAACTCAGCCAAGCTGACACATGAACTTAACTATCACAATTGTTGATAGAAATTTTTTTTTTGGGTGGGGGGTACTGGGGCCAGGGATTGAACCTGGGACCTCGTATGTGGGAAGCCGGCACTCAACCACTGAGCCACATCAGCTCCTCTGAGTTGGTTTTTTCATTTGTTTGCTTGTTGTTTGTTTTTTTTTTTTATTTTCAGGAGGCACCAGGAACTGAACCCGGGACCTCCCATGTGGGAAGTAGGCATTGCTCCCTCTAACAATTTTTTATGACACATTTCCCACTGATAGACACTCACTAGTGAATCATGATCTTGGGTTGGAAAGAGCTGTATGCAATAATACATCAATATCATTTGTCAACATCAAATACTTATATTTGAAGTGTTAGTCCAATAATACCCACTCTATGAAGTCTTCTCTGATTCCCACTGTCACTCATTTGTAATGAAGCATCCCTTCATTTGTTCACCTACCTCTTTTGTGCTCCTCTATAGTATGTACATGGTTCTACCATTGCACAAATTAGGCATAATTTCATTTTGGGAGGGGGGATTACTTGTCTGTCTCCTCCTACAAACTGTAAGTTCCCTCAAAATAAGAGCTATGCCATATTTATTTCTCTATGTTTAGTACTCAACACACTGCCCAGAATACAACAGGTGTTTGACATATGATTGTTAATGAATAGGAGCAAGATTTGGTAACTTTCCATCACTCAGAGTTAAAGTCCGATGTCCCAATGGTGTGGATTTCCAGTATTATAAAACATTTCATGAATAAAAGCAATAATTTGATTTGACTGATGGAATTTTTGTTCAAATAAAAATGGGTTTTTGCATGAGATTTGGGTTGGGTTCAGTTGGGTTTACAATAGCAGGCAAGAAAAGAGTAAAGCACTTTAATGGGGGGGGGGGAAGTATTACTCTGGACTGGTTTTTACTCTTAATTGCATAGCTACATGCACAGCTACAGGAATTGAACATGAACAAACCACTAATAAAAACGTAAGACAGGAAAAAAAAAAAAAGTATTTTCCACACTGCTCTTTGGAAATTGGTTTTGGGCTGGGCTGGGCTTCTGCTATTATAATTGAGGTGTCATATGAAGACCAGAGTACAGGGAGGTCATGGCTGGGTTGAAAAACTGCAAAAATATTCCTCTTTGGGTGATTGTCAACAGAGGGATTATTGAGCACCATCTCCTCAAGAAGTATCTAGAGTTAATTTTTAGGCTATATGAGAGTCTCAAATATAGAGGCAACATTAAACTATGTCCTAGGAAAGATTAATTTTTTTGAGGAAAAAAATGGGTAAATAATCACAACAGAGAGTGCAGCATCTAGTACTACCTTGTGCCGTCTTGAGAAACTGTCTTAGTCAAGAAGTCTTCCCTATGAGGAATATTGGCATAGAATCTTGACTATGGTAAGTATCTTTGGTAGGTTATGGGGAGAAGTAAAGTATGGATTGGACTTTTGCAATCTTTCCAATATCAGATCAATTCTAAACTGCAAGTTATAGCCAATATCTTCATTTAGGTGATTCCCACATGTGTGACTACTATAATAAGATGATCACTAACTCTTTGAAGAAGTGGACTAGAGAGATCCTTCCAATAGAGGGGGCCTTATGGAGTAGTGGATTTGAATCCTGGCTTGAAGACTTCAGGTAGTGATCTTAAGCATGTTGCTAAACTTGTCTGTGAATCCATTTCTCATCTTTGGGAAGAAAGCATCACTTTAATGATACCTTGATTTGGATATTCTCATGGCCTCAGACTTTAAGCTAATAAATTCACATTTTTTAAGCCAACACATTTCATGGTATCTACTGTAAGCTACTGCTTACAGGAAACTAAAATACTGCTCATCCCAGATTAATACAAAAATAGCTAGCATTTGTATAGTGCTTTCTATGTGCTGTGTACAATGGAAGCACTTTAGTACATTAGTTCATTTGGTCCACACAACAACCCTATGGGATAGATACTATTATCATCCTAATTTTCCAGATGAGAAAAGGATTCACAGACAAGTTAAGCAACAAGCTCAAGTTCCATGTGAAGCATGCAAATATAGCAAAAACAATGCTTATCCATTGCTATGTAACCAATCTCCCCCAAACTTGGCAATTATCCTCATGATTCCGTAGGTAAGGAATGTGAAACTGGCTTACCTCTGCTCCACAAGATTGGGAGCTGCAGCTGAGGTGGCTCAATGGCTGGAGATGTCTGGGACAGCTCAATTTGGGTCATCAGTCTGGGGCTTCAGTTCTTCTGCACTCAGAGTCTGCTGAGGCTGGAATGTCTCCTCTGGTGTCTGGGCTAGAATGACTGAATCAGTTAAGGGTTGAACAGCATTGCTTTCTCTCTTCACACTCCCTCTTCATGTGGCTAACTTGGGCTTCTTTACAACATGATGACTTCAGAGTGATTGCACTTCTTACATGATGGCTGGCTTCCAAGAGTCAGGAAGTGGGAGAAGTGGTACAGCATCACTTCATCTCTATTTTATTAAACAAAGCAATCACAAAGCCTGACCAGAGTCAAGCAGGTAGAAAGAGAGACTCTACTTCTTGATGGGGGTATGGCAAGTCCGTATCATAGAAGATCACGTGAAAACACCAGCTGCCACAATCAGAAATTCCAAACTGAAGGCACTTAGACTGGAATGCATCTCCCTGAGTGATGATTGTCTAGGCTTCTGTTATATCACAGTGGACAATGAGCAATTGATAAGATTGGACAGGAGCAAGTTTAACAAAGCCCTCTTCCCTAGCAATAATGACAGACAGTTGACTGCAGGCAGCAGGGAGAAATGCTGACAAAGAATTTCATTCACAGTGCTCTTTCAACCCTCACAATGTCCCACTCATCAATATTGAGACAACTGAGGCAAGTGTTCTCCCAAGAATATTTGATATAGATTTGAGGATTTCATATTTAATTAGATATTCAAGCAGTTCATTATTGTTTTTCCTAAATATTTTCAAGTAAGTTGGTTCAAGTATTTCTTCGGAGTGGAGTAACACTGGTTCATCAAGTTCTCAGTTTCTTTGGAGGCTGTGGTGATGGGTTCTGGGATCATAGATTTGACTCAAATCTTGGCTTTACCAAGTATTAGTTGTCTGACCTAAAGGAAATTACTTAATATCTGTCAACCTCATTTTTCTCATTGAAAAAATTAGAATAATATTAGTTTCTACTAAGTTTTGTAAAAGTAAGGTATTTGATAAATATTAAATAATTTATCTTGAAAATAACCAAGAAATAGTACCATGATGTGAGCCAATATAAAAGTCTTGGATACTGATTCCTGGGTAGGAAACAGTTGCCTTTCCAAGCAGTGTCTGCACCTTCCTTTGTGATAATATCTGCAAGTGCCTCTCTGAAGGGGGTATAATGCACAGTTACAAGATTTTAAGTGACATCAACACTGTTCCCATTGCAGTCCTACTGAGTTGGGCTTCTTCTCATCCTTTGGGCTGGAATAAATGCGTACCTACTCTGAGAAGCCTTCTCTCATCATGCTATTTAATGTATGTCCTCCCTGTTACTTTCTGTCACTGTACCTGTTTGACACTTCAAAGCATTACTCTCATGCTATAAATATACATATGGCTCTTTACTTGATAAGTAATTTCCCTACACCCAATTATTTTTCCTTGACTGGTTTTTATTTTGTCTTCATAATAGCATTTTCAGGAATGCTTAGCTCATTTCTCATAGCTCCCTGATGCTGCAACAGCTGGAGATTGGGGGCTGAGAGAGGAGGTATGGAGGGGCAGAGGAAGGGAAAGGCTAAGGAAGAAAAGAAAGCTAAATTCATGGGAAAATTGTATTTTGGTGAGCTGACATGGAGTAAAAGCAACTGAGTCTATGGATGGGGAATGTTGTGGGACAAGTGGGAACTGAGGACTGTTGAAAATGAAAATGTTGAAAATGTTGGGTTACTTATCTCAAAAATATTATTGCCATTATAATTATCTTCTGAAAAAAATCACAATGATATGACAACATATGAAAAATGTTTAGCACACTGCCTGGCATGTAGTAAGCAATACTTAAATGGTAATGATAATGTTAATAAAGTTGATAATAAAGCAGACAATGAAGTGGTAAGAAGCAAAGTAGCACCTCATCTTAATTCTATTGAGGTCTTTTTTTGTTTGTTTTCCTTTACTTTTTTTTTTTTTATTACAGAGTATATCAAATATATACAGAAGTAGGCAAAGTACTACAATGACTCCCATATAATCATCATCCAGCTTAACAATTACCAACTCATTGCTAACCCCTTTTTACCGGGAGGTCCCAGGGATTGAACCCGGGTCCCTCCATATGGGAGATGGATGCCCAACCATTTGAGCCACATCCGCCCCCTCATTGCTAATCTTATTTCATATATACCTTCATTCACTTCTCTGCCTCCTATATTATTGTGAAGCAAATCCCATAATTTTGTCCATAAATATTTCAGATGTCTTCCTAAAAGATAAATACTTTTAAAAATGGTTTGAATTTCTTAAGATTTTGTTAGGAAAATATTTTAGCGGAATTTGTTTATGGTGGCTTCACTTAGATATCTGAAACTTTGTCATATAATTTGGTGGAAAGCATTTCATTTATAAAGCAAATTTTAAATTAAAAAAAAAACAAAAACAACACCACCAAACTGAGATACTACTTCATTTAAAAAAAAAAAAAAAAAGGAAAAGTGTTGGGAAGGATATGGAGCAAGTGGAACCCTCATTCATTGTTCGTGGGAATGTAAAACAGTGTAGCTGCTGTCACAAACCTTTGATGGTTCCTCAAACATAGAGCTTAAATACGGCCCTGCAATCCCACCTGTAGGTATATACTCAAAAAAACTGAAATCAGGGACTCAAATAGATACTTGTATACCAACGTTCAAGGTGGCATCATTCACAACAGCCAAAAGGTAAAAACTACCCAAGTGTCCATGAATAGATGAATGGACAAACACACACACATACCCAATGAAATATTATTCAGCTATAAAAAGGAATGAAGTTCTGATACATGCTATTATATGGATGACCCTTAAAAACATCCTGCTAAAAGATATAAGCAAATGAACAAACACTACATGATTCCACCTTTATAACATGTATGGAATAGGCAAATTCATAGAGAGAGTAGAATAGGAGTTACCAGGGAGTAAGGGGAAAGGGGATGGACAGTTATTGTTTCATGGGTACAGTTTCTATTTGGGATAATGAAAAGTTCCAGAAGTCAATAATTGTGATGATTGTACATTATAAATGTACTTAATGCCATTGAATTGTATAGTTAAAATGGAAAATATTATGTATATTTTACAATAAAAATGCCAAAAAAAGAGTTATGGTGCATATCAGAATTTTTTTAACAAATCAATTTTATTGATACATATTAATAAAACGTAAATTCATCCAAAGTGTGCAATCAATGGTATTTGGTAAAATCATATTTGTGCATTCATCACTTTAACCATTTTTAGAGCAGTTTCATTATTACAATAATATAATAATAAACAAAAACCAAAAAAACTCATCACTTCTCAATCTCTCTATGCTTCCCCTACCATACATAACTGCTATTCTGTTTCTGTCTCTCTAGTTTATTTGTATTTATATTTTGTAAAAACAGTCTTATATATAAAATATCATCCATATTCATATTTTACATGAGGTTTCACTATGTTATACAATCCCATGTTACATTTTTTAGCTTTCTTTCTAGTAATATACATGTCTTTAGACTTACCCTTTCAACCACTGTCATACCCATATAATAGTTCTGCTAGTTACAAATGCTATGATATGCTGTCACCATTTCTATTCATTTCCAAGCATTTACGAACAACTTATAAACCAATTCTGCACATATTAACCCTCAGCTTTCCATTCTCTACCCTCCTTCTATTTTCTGGTGACCTGTATTCTAATTATTAACTCCATGAACTTACACATATATTTAGTTCATAATAGGGCAATCACACATTATTTGTCCCTTTGTGTCTGTCTTGCGTCACTCAACACAGTGTCCTCCAGGTTCCATGTTGTTATATTCTTCACGACTTCATTTCTTCTTACTGCTGCATAATATTTCACTGTGGGTATACAACCAATTTATTTATCTATGCATCAGTTGATGGACACCTGCATCATTTCCAACCATTTGCAATCTTGAATAATGCTGCCTTGAACATCGGTGTGCAGATGTCTGTGCATGTTACTGCTCTCAGTTCTTCTGGGCATACACCCAGTAACGGTACTGGTGGGTCACTTGACAAGTCTATATTCAACTTCCTTAGGACGCCAAACAGGTCTTCACGGTGTCTGTACCGCTCTACGTTCCCACTAACAATGAACAAGAATTCCTGTGTCGCCACATCCATTCCAACACTTACAGTTTTCTGAATTTTTAGTAGTGTCCCTTCCAATAGGTGTGAGATGACATCTCCTAGTTTTGATTTGCATTTCCTTAATCACTAGTGATGTTGAGCATTTTTTCATGTGTTTTTCACCATTTGTATTTCCTCTTTGCACAACTGTCTTTTCAAGTCTTTTGCCCATTTTTTAATCAGGTCGTTTGTCTTTTTATTATTGAGTTGTAGAATCTCTTTATATATCATGGATATTAAATCCTTATCAGATATGTGATTGCCAAATATATTCTCCCATTGAGTTGGCTGCCTTTTCACCCTTTTGACAAAGTCCTTTGAGGTGCAAAAGTGTTGAATTTTGAGGAGGTTCCATTTATCTAATTTTTCTTTTATTGCTCATGCTTTGGGTGTAAAATTTCAGAAACTACCACCTACCACAAGATCTTGAAGATGTTTTCCTACGTTTCCTTCCAGGAGGTTTATGGTTGTTGCTTTTATTTTTAGGTCCTTGATCCATTTTGAGTTAATTTTTATATAAGGTGTGAGATAGGGGTTCTCTTTATTTCTTTTGGATATGCTATACAGTACCAAAATCACCATTTGTTGAATAGACTGTTCTGGCCCAGATGGGAGGGCTTGATAGACTTGTCAAAAATCACTTGACTGTAGATGTGAGGGTTTATTTCTGAGTTCTCAATTAGGTTCCGTTGGCCAATCTGTCTTTATGCCAGTACCATGCTGTTTTTACCAGAGTAGCTAAGTAATATGCTTTAAAGTCCGGAAGTGAGAGTCCTCCAACTTCATTCTTCTTTTTTTAAGACAGTTTTGGCTATTTGGGGGCCCTTACCCTTCCAAATAAAATTTGACAATTGGCTTTTCCATTTCTGCAAAAAAGGCTGTTGGGATTTTTATTGGGATTGCATTAAATCTGTAAATCAGTTTGGGTAGAACTGACATCTTAATGATATTTAGTCTTCCAATTCATGAACACAGAATGTCCTTCCATTTATTTAAAGCTTCTTTGATTTCTTTTAGCAATATTTTGTCATTTTCTGCTATAGGTCCTTTATGTCCTTGGTTAAGTTTATTCCTAAATGTTTTATTCTGTTAGTTGCTATTATAAATGGATTTTTCCCCCTGATTTCCTCTTCAGATTGCACATCAGATATGCTATTGATATTTGCATATTAATCTTGTATCCTGCCATTTTGCTGAACTACTCTACTAGTTCTAGCAGCTTTGTTTTAGATTTTTCAGGATTTTCTAGATACAGGATCATATCATCAGTGAATAGTGAAAGTTTTACTTCTTTCTTTTCTATTTGGGTGACTTTTACTTCTTTATCAAGTCTAATTGCTCTAGCTAGAACTTCTAGAGCAATATTGAATAAAAGTGGTGACAGTGGGCATCCTTGTCTTGTTCCTGATCTCAGTGGGAAAGCTTTCACTCTTTCACCATTGAGTACAACCCTAGCTGTAGGTTTTTCATATATGCACTTTACCATATTGAGAAAGTTTTCTTCTATTCCTATCTTTTGTAGTATTTTTATTAAGAAAGGCTACTGTATTTTGTCAAATGCTTTTTCTGCAACAATTGAGAGCATCATGTGATTTTTCTTCTTCAATTTATCAATGTGGTGTATTACACTAAATGATTTTCTTGTGTTGAACCACCCCTGCATACCTGGGATAAAACTCACTTGATTGTGGTGTATAATTCTTTTTGTGCTTTTGGATTCGGTTTGCAAGTATTTTGTTAAGGATTTTTTGCATCTATATTCATTAGGGATTTTGGTTTGTAATTTTCTTTTTCTTTTTTTTGTAGTATCTTTATCTGGTTTTGGTATTAGGGTGATGTTGGCTTCATAGAATGAGTTTGGTAGTCTTCTTTCTTGTTCAATTTTTTGGAAGTGTTTGAACAAGATTGGTATCAGATTGTCTTTGAATGATCGGTAGAATTCCCATGTGAAGCCACCTGGCCCTGGGCTTTTCATCTTTGGGAGGTTTTTGATGACTGTTTAAATATCTTCACTTGTGATTGGTTTGTTGAGGTCTTCCAGTTCTTCTAGGGTCAGAAGTTGGCAAAAAACATCATTTGGCTTTCTGCTGTCATATCTTACTATTGTCTGTCTTTTTACCCTTTAATTTACCCTTCTTAATAATCTTCATTTCTACTACTCTTCTCCAAGATTCTTGCCCTTGTTTTTTCCTTTCATGCTGCAGCACTCCCTTTAGTATCTCATATAATTCTGGTCTTTTGGTAACATACTCTATCAGTTTTTGTTTGTCTGTGAAGACTTTGAACTCACCTTCATTTTTGAAGGACAGCATTGCCGATACAAAATTCTTGGCTGGCAGGTTTTCTCTTTCAGTACCTTAAATACATCATACCACTTTCTTCTTTCCTCCTTGGTTTCTGATGAGAGGTCAGCACTTAATCTAATTGGGGTTCCCTTGTATGTGATGCTTTACATTTCTCTTGGTGCTTTCAGAATCCATTTTTCATTCTGAATAGTAGATGTCTCAGGGTAGGTCTATTTGGATTTATTCTGTTTGGGGTGTGTTGTCCTTCTTGGATATTGATATTCATGTCTTTCATAAGGGTTGGGAATTTTTTGGTCATTATTTCCTCAAATATTCTTTCTGCCCTTTTTCCATTGTCTTCTTCTGAGACACTGATAATTTGTATGTTTGCATGTTTCACGTTATCATTCAATTCCTTGAGACCATGTTCCATTTTTTCCTTTTTCTTCTCTTTCTGTTCTCCTGTCTTTTCCAGTTCACGTGTTCTGTCTTCAAAATCACTAATTCTGTCTTCAAGCATTTCAAGTCTGCTCTTATGTGACCCTAATGTATTTTTAATCTCATCCATTGTCTTTCATTCCCATTAGCTCTATTACTTTTCTTTGCAGGCTTTCAAATTGTTCTTCATACTCACCCAATGTCTTCTTAATATCCTTTATCTTTTTAATCCTATTTTCTTTCAATTCTTTGAATTGATTTAAGAAAGTTGTGTGATTATCATTGATTGTCTTAAATCCTGTATCTCTTAAGTATATTTGATTTGTTCCTTTGACTAGGCCATCTCTTCCTCTTTACTATTATGGCTTGTAATTTTTTTACTGATATCTAGGCATCTGAATATGTTAATGAATTTACTCTGATGGTCAATTTCTCTTGCCTATTTTTTTTCCACAGCTCTTCTTTGATATTTGGTTCAACTTATTCTAAGTCTTTAAAATTTCGTAGCTTACATTATTAAAATTGGGCCAGGGACTCACTAATGGAGTGCAGATTTTCTCCTTAAAATACCTAAAAGCAGTTTTTCTCCATGCAATTTCCAGACCCATCAGCAGGTGGTGCTCATCAGCGCACCTTTCCACGGAGGTGTTTTTTTAAAATCTCCTGCTTTTCTATGCTTTGCTCTGGCCAGAGCCAAGATTCAAAGCAGGCTCTGCTGACCAAATTCACTGAAGAGAAGCCCCCTACCTGTTTCCCCCTCTCTTTTCCCTTGTAACAGCTGACAGGGAGGAAGATGTCTGATCCCTTTCAGGCAGCTGCAATGTGCCAGGGGTTTTATGCTGGCTTACTGTCTTCAGGGTGGGGTATCAGAGCCCTTCCTGGCCATTGTGGGGGATTGGTAACCCACTTTTGTTGGGGACCTTCACGGTAGCACATTTATTATGCACCTTGTCAGCAGCATCGGTGACATGTAACATGGCCGCCAGGGCTGATACAAGAACAGCTCAAGCTATTGTTAGCCTTCTTCAAGGAAGTTAAGAGAGTTCGCGCCAAAAGCGCCCCCCTTTCGCACCTAAAGCAACTGCCATCTACCCTAGCAACAGCAACCACCAATCCCAAACCGCCACCCATCCTTAGGTCCACCAATCCTCACCCTTTTCCCCTCAGTATATATACCCTGCCTCTTCAATAAACTTTTGCAGCTTGATCAGAATCCTGTCTTGCTGTCATCTCTCGCGTCTCTTGTCCCATCCCATTCCCGCTCCCCCTCTCCAGGTTCCCGTTGATTGTCCCACAGGCCGGGACAAGTGGTGCCCAACGTGACAAATTGGGGAAGATAAAAGTGCATTGCAGGGGGCGTTGTATTCCTCCCTGGAGGAGCTGGCCACTCTCCCAGGGACTGATGCATAAACCTTAAAATATACTGCCTGAGGAGTGTTGTGTTCCTTCCTGGGGAGGCTGGCCCCTTCCTCAGGAATTAGCAAAATACTCACAAGTTGGCATCTATAGTATCATTCATTAATCCTGAACATAGTCGACCGAGACTCTAGTATCAGTTGCTAATTCAACACTTCCCAGCTAAAAGCTAAATATTGGTAAGTATATATATATATAAAACTCTGTGTATATATATATATAAAACTGCTCTATTTATCTGTCATTCTGTAACTTTGTACAATATTAACTTAATCTTTTTAATTGATTACGTTATTCATATTTCTCACTCTGATTGTTAGTATAAGCTTATTAAACTAAATATACATATTAACATTTATCTTGTATCTATCAAGAACTCTAGCCAAAAAG
>JAQZBX010001319.1:69717-84995 GCA_029593785.1 Cabassous unicinctus
TAAGCATGTGAATGTATGTATACATATTATAAAAGATTAGAATATAACAGTTAACCCCCTGTTTATAAACAGTAAAATTAATGTTACAAAAACAAAAAGGGGGAGATGCAGAAGAATCTGCTAAAGACAAACTATCGAAAGCATTGCTTACCTTAAATTTTCTTAATAGAAAACAAATTTCTAATACCACAGCAGCAGACAACCAATATATTGGAAAAATGAAACAACCAATAAATGGGAAAAAGGAGAGGAAAAATTTTGGGGCCGAGGTTTTGCTCTTATCATTACAGAAACAGGAGAACAGCAGTGGATACCCTCCAGAAACATCAAGCCTAGAGTTAAAGATGCTGCCAAGACTTGAACTATGGACACGGTGGTTTTACATTGGATTAATTATGGATAGTGTCAATGCAATTGAACAGCACGCCTGGGTTTCTCCTGTGTGGACTTGCTACTTGCTTCGGAATCCTCGTGTTATATACCAGTGCTCCTGACACTTGGACTATCACCCAACGTATCTCTCTGATCCTGGCATTTGTAACGTATATTTGGCTGTTGATTCTGATAGCATGTCTATAATGTTTTCTCTACTCAAAATTATTATCTTTACCTCTTTCCTACTAAGTGCCGTCTCATCTGGACTGGCCAGCAACCCTCACCAGCCTTACAAATGGACTCTCTCCAGATGGGAGGATTCAGTAACCTTACAAACCAACATTTCTGTCTCCCCCATCTTTACCGCCCTGATTAGCAAACTCTTCTATCGCCCCTCGCTTAGGGACTTTGGCAATGCCTATATTGACATACAAGATGTTTACCTCTGCCCCAGCTCCTCCCAGGGACGCACATACTGTAATCAACCCGCCCATTACTATTGCGCCCACTGGAATTGCATTACAGTGGCTACCGGTTGGACAGCCCCAATTAAGGACCAATTCCTTACGGCACAATTTGCGCCCGCTGGATGTCACCGACCATATAATTATGGGGCAAATGATCGCATCCGTCGGGGGAAGCCCAAACCGCCAGGCTTCTGCTCCAATCTCACATTCTTGGCTACTAACCCTACAGATCCCTCCTGGATCATTGGTTGCACTTGGGGAATTAGGCTGTATGTATCTGGCACCGACCCTGGCACGCTCCTGGTTATCAAAAAGGAACCGGTAGCCTCGCCCCAAGGCCCAATAGGCCCTAATAAAGTTCCCCCTGCAGCCCACCTTGCTACAATTCAGTCTATAAGTGCCTCACTGGCGTCCACTACGCCCAACGTCACCTCTTTTATCTCTACCTCAGGTATCTCTAACTCTAGTCCTAACCCTGCCTTCAACAGTCCGCTCTTAGAGTTGCTTAACGCTACTTTCCTTTCCCTAAATGCTTCTCAACCCAACTTTAATCGCAGTTGTTGGCTATGCCTTTCTGTTAGGCCCCCTTATTATGATGCCATAGCCATTAATACCACCTTTAATACTTCCTCTGAAGATGACCCCCAGCTGTGTCATTGGAGCAATGAAAAGAGGGTTGGCCTCACCATACAGTCCGTTCTAAACACTGGACAGTGTGTGGGTAACGCCTTCAATAATATTTCTGCCACCTTAACTCGGTTCTGTACACGTATAACTGCCCCTTCTCAAGCTAAGTATTACATTCCCCCAGTCGGGGCAAAATGGCTGTGCTACTCCTCAGGTCTCACCCCCTGTGTGGCTTCCACAGTCCTCTATAATACAGGAGAGGTGTGCGTTTTAGTGTTTATCCTTCCGCGTGTTCTCTACCATAGTGACGATGACCTCTATCACCTCTGGGACCCACAGCCTTCTAATGCCATAAACATACAAAAAAGAGAAATTATTACGGCTATTACCATTGCCTCTATTTTAGGTATAGTCGGCTTGAGCACTGGAACCGCCTCGCTCGTCATGCAACAACAGGGTCTCTCTCACCTAAGAGCTGCGGTAGACGAAGACTTAGCCCGCATTGAAACCTCCATCACTCACCTTGAGAAATCCCTTACATCCCTATCAGAAGTTGTCCTCCAGAATAGGAGAGGTTTAGACCTCCTTTTTCTTAAACAAGGAGGGCTTTGTGCCGCTTTGGGCGAGGAATGCTGTTTTTACAGACCATTCGGGTATAATTAGAGATTCCATGACCAAGCTTAGGGAAGGAATTGCAAACCGCAAATGTGAACGGGAAGCCCAAGGGGGCCTCTCTTGGGGATTCAATACTGTCCTCCCCTACCTCCTCCCCGTGCTAGGCCCCCTATTAACCCTACTCCTCATATTATCCTTTGCACCCTGGGCATTAAGAAAAATCATACAGCTAGTTAAAGATCAGATCAATTCTGCCCTAGGTAGGCCCATTCAAGTACATTATCACCGACTCCACCTCGCTGACCAAGGTATAAATCCAGAACACCTAAGTGCTGCTTACCCAGAAGGTATGTAAACCCCCTCCTACGGGAACAGCATGCTACTCAAAAACATGCTACTAGCTTATGCTATGGTTGGTATCGCTGGGTGCGAGGCAAAGCACTGCAAAGGAGGGCCAAAACAAACAAAGGCCGTTTTTGAGCTCCTTGAGAAATACGCCTCATTAGCATAGGGGTTTGCTCTGCAAAAAACTCCCCTCCCCAAAAAGAACAGAGCCACAAACAACTTGGGGAATGAGGCCTCTGTTTCCCCCAGCAGGTTAATGCCAAAAGGATGCCCACTCAGCATCCTTCCTCCATCCTTTTGAAATACAAAGGGAGGAGATGTTGGGGACCTTCACGGTAGCACATTTATTATGCACCTTGTCAGCAGCACCGGTGACATGTAACATGGCCACCAGGGCTGATACAAGAACAGCTCAAGCTATTGTTAGCCTTCTTCAAGGAAGTTAAGAGAGTTCGCGCCAAAAGCGCCCCCCTTTCGCGCCTAAAGCAACTGCCATCTACCCTAGCAACAGCAACCACCAATCCCAAACCGCCACCCGTCCTTAGGTCCACCAATCCTCACCCTTTTCCCCTCAGTATATATACCCTGCCTCTTCAATAAACTTTTGCAACTTGATCAGAATCCTGTCTTGCTGTCATCTCTCACGTCTCTTGTCCCATCCCATTCCCGCTCCCCCTCTCCAGGTTCCCGTTGATTGTCCCGCAGGCCGGGACACACTTTTGTTGCTTTGGGTTCTTTCTCTCTCTGTCCCTCACTCTCCTGGGCATTGTGTAGCACTGTCTTGGTCTGCTGACCCCTAAAGCAGGTCCCTCAGACAGCTTTTGGCCCTTTCTCCATTGTTTTTGTGAGAGAGTTGAGCCCTGTCTGCCTACACCAATACCATCTTCTTGGAACTCCTCCATTGAGGTTCTTGATTTTTTTTTTTTTTTTTTTTCAGGAGGTACCAGGGATTGAAACCAGGACCTTGTATATAAGAAGCAGGTGCTCAACCACGTTAGCTACATCTGCTCCCCTCCATTGAGTTTTGATGGCACATCCTCTTAAGATGGCTCTTCCTGTTGAGAAGTTCAATAGTTCTTCTGATATTCATGTATTCATGCATGCGTGCATGTGTGCTTGTGGCAAGAGCTTCTTATCTATATGTGGTGGAGAGCATTTACACAAGAAGTTGCTCTTTTACTATGTCACTTTATTGTGAACATCACAACAGTGGAATCTTCTCTTGGTTCATTATAAATGTTGTGGTAGGCAGCCTCTAGGATGACTTTTCAGGATGTCTAACTACTGGTGGTCATGCCTTTGTGTAATCCCCTCTTTCTGAGTGTGGGCTGGCTTTAGTGAATCATTTCAAGCAAAGAGAATACAGCAGAGGTGATGAGATGTCACTTCCAAGACTATACTCTGACTTCTCTCTTGGGTGCTTTGAGAGAAGTTATCTGGCATATTGTGAGCTACCCTATACACAGGTTCATGTGGCAAGAAAAAGGGGGAAATTCTCCAGCTGTGACAGTTTGAACTTTTTGTAAATTCCAGAAAAGATCATGCTCTTATAACTAATCCATTCCTGTGGCTGTGGGACCCTTTGGTTGCATTAGAGTTAGTTAAGGGAACTTTTTATTAGATTGCTTTAGGGCCTTTGACTGGACTATGTCAGTGAGGTGTGACCCAGGTGGGTCTCAGCCCTCTTGCCAGAGTCCTATAATAAGGAGAGAATTGAAAACAGAAACAGAAAAAGACAGCTGCCATTTTACCCTGCTATGTGAGAGAAGATTCCAGGATCACCTACAGCTGCAGAAAAACAGAGAAACCCTGAGAGGTTGAGAGAGAGACTGGAGGCTGGAATCAGCAGAGCAGCCCAATGCTAAAGAGACAGGCTCAGGAAGAGATGAGTCATATGTCTGATTGCCCACAGTTGAGTTCAGGGAGGAAGTAAGACTGGAGGAGAAATCAGTGATCAGCCACCATCTTGCCTTACCAGGTAGCAGGAGTCCAGGATTGCCAGAAGCTGACTTTTGGTAAGATAGAATTTCTGATGATGCCTTGATTTGGACATTTTCACAGCCTCAGAACTGTAAGCTTTTACCCTAATAAATTCCCTTTATAAAAGCCAACCCATTTCTGGTATTTTGTTTCCAGCAGCATTAGCAAACGAAAACAGCGGTCAACAGCCAGCAAGGAACTGACACCCACAGTCTGACAACCTGCTATGCCAACAACCACGTGAATGAGCTTGGAAACAAATCATTTCCCAATTGAATCTTCAGATGACTGCAACCCTGGCTTGACTGCAACATCATGAGAAACCATAAGCCAAGAGGCACCCAGTTGAGCTGTGCCTGGATTCTTGACTCACAGAAACTGTGAGATAGTAAATGTTTGTTGTTTTAAGTTGCTAAATACTGTGGGTAATTTGTTACACAGTAATAGATTACTCATACAAATATCAAATGTCATTTATTCAAAAGACACTGTTGGAGGATCCTTTTGGAAAACTACCCTGCCAGTGGTTGGTTTAGCTAACTGGTTCAGATGGGACAGCATGGCATGGAACTTTGAAGACATACTGCCTAGATTTAGATTCCTGTCCTGCCATACATGGCTGGAGAATCCTAGACAAATTACTTACATTCTTTGTGTTTTAGTTTCCTCATACTTAAAATGGGATGGTAATAACATCTACCTCAAAGGGCTCTTTTAAGGATTAAAGCCCCTCACACACTAGGCACTAAGTGATGAATAAATCTTACCCTATAACCATTATTATGAAGGGTTGCTGCCCAAGGCAGACAATGACCCCGGGAGCTAAATGTGGAAAGAGTATGTAGAACTTATCCAGGAATCTTAACATCTTAGGGCTGAGTTGCTAAGCCATGTGTTTGGGAAAAATGTCTTTCTCATTGCAGATGCAAGAATGGGAGAAGAGGGAAAGCTCGATCTTTTCTTTTGAATAAAACTTGGCCCCGAGACCTTTGAGCCTAGATAGGAAAAGGAGAAGATGGAAAGCATATAATTTCAAGCAATCTTTCAACAGGTAGGTATTTGAATACACTATTCTTTTTTATATTTGAGGAAATACTTTGTCCTGGGAAAATCGTTCAAATAGTCATCTGGTTATATGAACATAAAGCAGAGCCCATAAGAGATGTTTGAGATGTGGTACAAATGGGAAAAATATCTGGTAGAGAATGTCAAAGTCTGCCTATTTTGAAGGCACATTGCATTTATTTTCCTAAAGAAGAAGTTATATCATAGTTGCAAATGGTTGCTTGTTCTTGTGGAGTTTTGAGTGTTTTTGCTCAAGAATTGCTGATGGATAATGAAGGAGCTGTTTTGGAGAGACTTGGTGAGATTGTGGTAACAAACAGAGCTGCTTTTGGGCCGGGTGACCAAGAGTGTCCCCAAGTTGGAGGGAAGGCCCATGCCTTGGAAAAGAGTTAGCTTTGACACCTTGAGGCACCATGGTTTGGAGAGGGTTGGGTGACAGGCTTGTGCCTCAAGATGATGATAAAGGGCTTGTGGGGGACTTCATGGGCAGGTATTAGTGCAAAGGGAAGCAAAGCAGAGACCCCAAATACAGCAGAAGCTGCATGGTTTCTGTGGCTGGCACACTGGTTTGTGAACACACAAGTGGAAAGGGCTAGAGCATGAGATGCTCTTGCATAAACAAAGTGATCATTTAGAAAAGGTCTGGAAGGGATTTAGTCACCAGAAGAATAGCTTGCCTAAGTGTCCTTTGGAGTCCCTTTGTTCTTGTGATTATATAATTTTTAAAAAGCATGGTGTGATAGAACATGCAAAATTTCCACCTCTGATCAAAGCATTTCTTTTATTCAAAGGAGGAAAAAGCCTGAACATTGCAATGCAATTATATTCCGGGCTTTGGGAGAAGCAGAAGTCAGGGGGAAAAGCCACACTAATGAAAAAGACATATATCCATGTGTGAATGAATAGAAAGTGATGAAATTAGTGTTTTATCGAGTGCCTATTATGTCCCAGACTCTTTATACATGTTATCTTGCTTCTCAAAACAACTGTCTATTTTAGAGATAAGAAATCTGAGGGCAAGAGAGGTAACTTGCCTGAAGTTCCTCATATATCTGATAAATAGATTGAACATACATTGTCCCAGTCCACAGCCAAATTCTTTCTACTAAGCCACACTACCTACAATTTACAGTACAGATGACTGAGGACATTTTATTTTAAAGGAGGGAAATTCAGTATCTTAATGTTCATGAATAAGTGGATTAAACAAAAATAAATGTCAGCCCAGTAGCAATGAGTACACCTAGTGCCCAGATCTTGGTTTCTAAATACCATTTTCCACTATAATGAACCAGAGATCCTTGGGGAAAGTAGCTGATTCCATGACTGGGGCAGGGAAAGTACAAGATGAGCCTGGAACATTTTGTTGTGGCAAAAAAGGAAGGAAGTGCTTGGAGAATGATGTCAAAAGGACACTGGTCAAATATGGGATATATAAGCATCAAAATAATGATCATTAAGGATTATAATCTAGTAAATAAGTTAAGAATCCATCAGTCCATCGTGATATAAAGAAATTCAGAGAGAGGCAGAAAAATAAAAAGAAAGAGAGAAAGCAACAAAGAAGAAGGGAAAGCACCAACTAACAAATGTAGATGGAATGATGGAACTAGAAAAATCACAATTTGGCAATCATAGTAATAATTGGGTCAGAATCATCAATGACTGCCAAACCTAATGGTAAAAATATGAGGAGAAACAATATATTTACATAGCCTCAAAAAGATACTTGCTAATTACAAAGTATATATAGTAACTCTATAGTTGAGAAACTTAAATGTTTAGAAAAAATGAGAGAGATAGATGAATAAAGCAAGTATAGTAAAATGTTAACTATTGGAACTATGGCTGAAGGTACGTGGGTATTCTTTTTATTATTCTTGCATCTTTTCTCTAAGTCTGAAATTATGTAAAAATAATAAAAAAAAAGATAAATGCAAAGTAAAACACTGTCACAAGTGTGACATTTTTCCTTCTTCCCTTTTTCCAGCCACCATCACTTCCTCTCTTTCTGAGGCCTAGGTATTGGGAAGGGAGAGCAAAGAGCATGGCATTTCAATGGCGCCAAATTGAAGCTTGGTGCTAAACTGCTAAAAGCCAGGCAAGAAAATACAAGGTCTCACCACACCATGGCTGTCTGGAAAATTCTGAGGGCAGGACATGCAAGCCTTCATAACAGCTATCGCTCCAGCTGTCTTCTTCATTCCAAACCTGTCCTTGGCTTTCTGAGGCTGACTTGTGGTGACACACACCTCATGCTGGCTGGGAATGGTATAACTCTAGGTGACTCCATTTCCTTTCTTGATTCTTTCTATAGTCTAGTGTCATGGGCTGTGAGGATTTAAATTCCATTTTGCAGATTGGGAAAGTGGACCTCAGTGACTTGTTCAAGGTCACCCTCCAGTAAAACAGAGGTCTTCAGACCTGGATTTGGTGACTTTTCATGATAAAAAAATTGCAGGATGCCAGCAGCAAATACTTCAGTCATCCCCCAACCCAACACCCAGCCCGGGGCAGACAACAGTTTTCTTTATCAGCGGTTTTCAAAATGCTTGTACCAGGAGCAGCAGTAGCAGAGTCACCTGGAAATTTGTTAGAAATGAAAAATGTCAGGCTCCACCCCAGAACTACTTGGACCAGAAGCTCAAGGAGTGGAGCCTAGATCTCAGTTTTAACAATGCTCCAGGTGATTCTGATGCCACTATAGCTCGAGAACCACTTCTCTACAAATGTAGCATTAATCCCTAATGATTCTTTAGACAATCACTTCTTTACATATGACAGCTAGTCTTTCTCAATGAAAATTTAGCGAAACAGTTTTGCACAGAAACAAGCTGAACAACGACTTTTTGTTGTTGGGTTAAAAGCATAGCTGTTATCTTTCCTGGTAAATTTCGGTAAATTCTTCATGAACTGGTACTTGTGTAGATGACACTGGCAATTTCTGGGTTCCTTCTAGAGCAGGCCCACAGGACACTCTAGAGATCCTAGCTAGAGTAGCTCCACAAGATTGGAAGGAGGGACTGATGACAATTTTTCGTGGTTGACTAAGTTTTTTTAAAAAGCCAGTTCCATGGGTACATTAACCAGTCAGCGAGTCCACTTGTTCCAGGAGAGGTGGGAGGTGGGAGAGGGGGTGGGGCGTGGGGAGGAGCGACACTCGCCGCTCCGGAATCGGTGCCTTCCAAGCGTTTACCCCGTCTCCGGGTCTCCCCAGAGTCCCGCCACCTAAACTCACACCCCCTGGCCTCCGCACCACCTAGACCGTCTCCCACCTCGGATTCCTTGGGATTCCTCCGCCCGAGACCAGCCAAGGGGGTTCCCCGGCCTCCGCAGGAACTGCCCGCCCCTTGGGCCGCCTCCTCCCTCGTCTCCGCCCCGCGCCTGGGCAGCCCGGCGCCTAGGGAGGCGAGGGTGCCGAGGGTGCCGCGGCTGGAAAATGAGCGGTTCCGGGCGGGTGGCCGGGAGTTGCAGGTAACGAGCCGGAGAGGTGCGGAAAGGACTCCGCACACCTTGCCTCTCCTGGAACCTGGAGGCGATCCGCTGCGCCCGCCCGGGGATTACGCGGGGCGTCCCGGGAGGCTGGGGGGTGAGGGAGGCGCGGTCAGCCCGGGCCCTGCGCGGGGACACTGACGCTCCCCGCTTGTCGTGCAGAGACGTTCGGGTGGCTGCTCCCGGGAGCGGCGAGAGGCGGCGGCTGCAGTGAGCCGTGTTGTCGCGGCGGGCGCGGGATGCCTCAGAAGATGGAGAAGTTTTTGCAGATCGCGCCTCACTCTCTGGCCATCGTCCTGGGCCCGGCCGAGGGACCCGTGCCCGAGAGGCCCGGGAGCACCCAGCCGCCGCCCCCGGCCCAGCCTCGGCAGCTCTCCCGGCACCACATCGGCTACGAGATCTTCGCCGACTTCAAAGCGGAGAACATGCAGCACTTCTGGAACAAGAAGGTCACCGCCGCGGTGGCTGAGACCTTCTTCCTGGGCTGGATCGACGAGCAGGTCCTGCTGATCCAGGGCAAGGAGGAGCACCTGGAGGCGCTGCGCGAGGGCTGGACGCGCCGGGCGCTGCGACCGCCCTCGGGCTTCCACATCCGCTGCCTGGGTGAGTGCGCCCGCTTGCCCGCCTTGTCTCGCCGCGGGGCCCCTGCCCCTCCCGGGCCTGCTCCCGGCACCGTGCAGGGGACTGCGAGCCCCGCGCGGGCGTGCGGGTCCTCGCTCCCCGCGGTGCCGGGCGCTTCCCTCCACCTCCCGCGCCCAGACCGGGGGAGGGGCCGGCGGCTCCCGGGGAGCGCCGGATTGGGGAACTTCCTGGCACCTAAAAAGGGAGACGCACCTTTCCCCAACACGCCTTCTCCCGCCCGCGGGAGCCTCCCTGGCGGCGCGGGCTGCGCGCACCGGCGGGGCGGTGCCTGGGGCTGGGCAGGTAGGCGGCGGGGAAGCCGCGCGGGAGGCTTGGCGGGTCTGCAGTCGCTCTGGGGTCTGTGAGTCTCCCCTTTTCCGTACTGCTCGGGGGCGTGTGTGTGTGTGTGTGTGTGTGTGAACGAGAGAGAGGTCCAGAGGGACGGTGGGGCTCTAACACGACAGGCGGCGGCGGGCAGTCCGGGTGCGCGGGCACCTCCCGGGACGCGCCTTCCGAGGGCTGCGGCGCTGGCCCTCGGCGCGGTGGACTGCTGTCCCTCGGAAGGCAGCGGCGGTGTCCGCCAGGTTTTAAGCGCCGGCATTTCTTTACAAGACAGAGGTGTCTATTGCGCTGTAAGTGTGTTACCTCGGGTACACCTTTCCCCGGGTCGTTTTCTGAGTTTGACACAGGGAGAGGACACGAAGAGGACAGAGAAAAAATTCTGAGCCTCAGCAAAAGAGAAAAAAATGTAAACGCGGAAGAGGGCCCGAAAGGCGTTATTTGCTGTCGCACTTCCAATGTTGTTTTTTATTGCGCTGCTTCATGGTTTTTCTTCCTTAATCCGGTTTACATCTCTTTTAGAATATACTATCTAGTTTTGTACTTTGGGCCCAGTAGTTAAAAGCGTTAAAAGCGTATATCGTAAATAGTAGATGTTTTGTGGAACGATTTCAAGGAAGAAAGCATTCTTTCTAGTCCCACGGTTTAGAAATTCTTTCATGACATTTTGGGAAGAGGTCAAAAGTTCAAACGCTGAATGACTGTAAAGCCGACTTTTTTTTTGCTATCCACTGTTGCTATGCAGCTTTCCCCTGCAGGATTACCTTTTACCTGCATTCGTCCTCCAGTAATGCAATGCCAAGTTCATAGCGTTTTTAAATTTTACTGTGTATTGTTTATTTGTGCACAGCAGAAATCTTTACAAAGATTGAGTAGACAAAAAGCCACAAAGATCCCATTGTGTATGTTTGGTAACCCATTCTGAATTTCAAAGGTGCCTTTAGGTTGTTGTTTTTTTTCCACTTTACCAAAAGCTTCAATTGCGCCCCTATAATTAAGCTGTGTTAGTTAAGGGGCCAAGATGAAAGTCTCCGAGGCTTGTCCTGCTCTTGTACTGTGTGGACTGTAGCGCGTGAGGAAGTTAGAATATACGTAGTCATTTTTAATGTACCGTATAGATTGTTCTACAGCACTTAAGTAGTTTTCTTTTAAACTTCCTTTCTGTTTTGGAAAATTTTAAATATATACAAAAGTAGAGAGCAGTTTATATTGAAACTCCCATATACCTATCATTCAACTTCAAAACTTATCAACTAATGGCCAACCTATTTCATCTATAACTGACCAGACCCAACCGGTTTGAAGCAAATACCAGACATTATAGTCTTTCATTTGTAAATATTTCAGTGTGTTTGTATTTTTCCATCTCAGCAGAATTTATAAGCTTATAGGAATTGGTGACATCTGTCATTAACAGAAGAGAACTATTTTGGCAGTTTTAAAGGTTCTGAATGCTGTACCTGATTGACTGTTGCCCTCACCTGGCTAGGTAATCCCCTGAGCTTTCTCAGGCTGCCTGGCAGCTGATGGGTACCACCATTGCAGACCTCTCAGCTCAGCCTAAACTCTGCACCATCCACCCTCGGGCTTAAGAGGAAATGCCTTATAGGAGCAAAGGCTTTTCCTCCCGTAGCTGAGGTATTAGATAAAGGAGCAAGAGTGTTACCTGCTGGGACCCAAGTGGTAACTTTCTTTTGAACTGCCTTGGGGATTCAAAACTACCAGAATTACAATTCTGTTTAGGTAATGATGATAAGATGCTGAATTGTTTGTAAGATGTTATCTACTATAAAAATTCTCTAACTGAACCTCCAAGTCTGCTAAGGCTTCAGTTAGAGAATCTTGTATTGGGTGTGGAAAATCCAAAGCCGGGGAGCCACTGGTGACTCACAACCTTTTATTTTGAGGCCAGTAAACAGGATGAAAAGTTCACATGCTCAAAAAAAAATCACAAGGGGATACGCAGGGTGAGCCTAGCTGTAACTACTCTGAAAAGAGTGAGTGGCATTATCATTGGAATATCCTTGACTTTATATACAAAAATAGGAATCAATCACCATCTTTGATACTTTTTTATTAGTAACATATTTCTGGTGGCATACCTTTCAAGTGATCCTTCAGTTTCTACTAAATATATCAGGTACTTTTATGTTATTTTGTGATTTCAGCTAATTATTGCATAGGTGTGAAACAGAACTAAACATACAGATGAGCATTACAGAAGCCATTCCATTCCCACTTGTTAAACTTGAATTAAATTCACCAGTCACCAAAAATCCTCCTAAATAACTGGTAGCCAAATGCTGGTTTAAATTTTATTATTCTAGTGGTAAATAACAATTATTCACAAAATTTGTTTTCATTTTCCAGAAGGTCTCCTAGATTTCCACTTTAGAAAGCGGTAATAAAAATGTTCCACTGGATTCTCTGCCTAGGTGACTTTTTCTGGCTGTGCCGCAGTACAGATGAGGCAAGCCTACACTTTCACAGCAGGATTGAAAGTTAACATTTTGTTCTGAAACTTGAAAATACCAATATTGAAATTGCAAGCATTTTGTTGCCTGTAATTCTGAATGTATGTGGTTCTAACCAACTGTAAAATTTCAGGTGGGGATTGGTGGGAACTAGGGAACAAGGAGATGATTATTAGATTTAACAAGAAACAGGCAATTAAGCAACTCAAAGAAAAAGTAGTTTTGATTTGGAATCTTCAGAATCCACTCTTAGAAATAACTTACTATGGGCATGTAGAAAAAGGTTGAGACTTTTTATTTCCAGGTCCCTCAAAAGGAATATGTGTGTGGAGGAAACTAAATATGTTTTAGCATCATTCTATAGATTTTGAGTAAATCACATTAAATTAAATCCCACCAATGTGTATTGAGTGCCCGTCTCTGTATCACCCCTGAGAATGCAAAGACTGATGAGGCATGCAATGATTTTGGAGAGTCTGGCACAAGAAACTGAGAGTGTGTGCAGTACTCTGAGGAAGTTTGAGTAAGGAGCAGTTACTTCTGCCTTGTGAGCTGGTTGGGAGGTCCCCAGAAGTGAGGCTCAAGCTAAGCTTTGTGCAGGTGGGGTGGGAGGGAGAACAGGCGGGTTTTCCTGGCTGGGCAAGAGAATGAGCAAAGTCATGGGGTTGGAGAGTTCATGGCATATTTGAGAATTGGCTGGTTTGGGTGTGTGTGGGGAGAGTGGTAGGATAAGAGAATGGGAGGGTAGGTTAGGACCAGATGCACAGATTTAGAAGCTACCCGAGGCTTTTAAGCAGGGAGGGGAGTGACATGATTTCATCTGTGTTTTGTGAGAACTCTCTGGCGAGTGATTGTGATGGAAGGGACTGGGAGGGGATGAGATGAAGGAGCACCAGCCAAAGTCTATTGGGCAGTCATGGAAGAGTGGTGAGAGCGTTTGCTCTCTTATTGCACATGCACGTGGTCAGTGTCATTACCCCACGCATGAGTCCTGAGGGCCTGCCAGGCCCAGCCACGACCCTTAGGCGTTGGTGTGGTGTCCAGATGCCCCCTCCCTCCTGACCAATTGGGGCTTATGGGGTCTTTGTTACCACTCAGTCTTTGTCGGATCTGGCCAGTCAGCCCCATAGATTCCCCTAATTTTGGATCTCAGGGAGCACACGTTAGTGTCTCTGTCCCCTTTCCCATTTTATCCTTAGATATTCAAATAGTTAGGGCCAAATACGCTTTTTATACTTTAAATCAGGACTTATATTTTACCTTATGAAATTGCTTGAAACATAGACATCAAGATTTTATTCCGAAAATATTGATTTTCTCAAAAAGAATGTTGCTCTCTCAAAGCGGTTTCTCTAAGTAGTAAAATCTCAAGACAGAATTGTATTGTAAAAATTATATAATATGCATTACACATTCCAAGAAGTTACTTAAGTTAACTTGAAATAGAATAATTCCTAGACTAATAGCTTAGATTGCTTAACAATTGTTTTAAAGCTTTTTGAATTATAGATATTTATTCATTCAACAACTGGAACATTTCCATTTCTAAGATTTGTTCTAGGCACTGAGGTAGACAACGAGACAGATGTAGTCCTTTTACTTTTTGGAGCTTTCATTCTAGTAGAGAACAGATATTATAAAATTAAATAAAGAAATAATTTCAGATAGTTATAGGAGATATAAAAATTAAGCAGAAGATAGAGAGTGACTGAAGGAGGGCAATAGTAGAGGGAAAGCATCTTTGAGGTAGTAACATAATAGATTACATTTTGGATCATTTACTATTTTCTAAGTGTTTTACTTTTATTAACTAATCTTTTTAAAAATATTTATTTATTTATCCCCTCCCCGCCCTTGATGTTTTGTGCTTGCTGTCTGCTCTCTGTGTGTTCTTCTGTGTCTGCTAGTCTTCTCTTTAGGCGGCACCGGGAACCGATCCTGGGACCTTCTGGAGTGGGAGAGAGGCTCTCAATCTCTTGCACCACTTCAGCTCCCTGGTCCGCTGCATCCCTTATTGTCTCTCCTCTGTGTCTCTTTCTGTTGTGTCATCTTGCTGTGCCAGTTCTCCACTAGGGCCAGCTTGCATTTCACCAGGAGACCCCGGGAATCGAACCCTGGACCTCCTATATGGTGGATGGGAGCCCAATCGCTTGAGTCACTTCCGTTTCCCTTAACTAATCTTTAAGACATCTATACTATTTAGGTATCATTATTATATACATTTTACAAATGAGGACATTGAGGAACAGAAAGATACACTTGGTAAATAGAGCTGGGATCTGAACCCAGACCACTATGTGTAAGGGCCAGTGCTGTGAACGAATGTTCCAGAAAACTTCTTGTTTGAGGTGACACTTGAATGATGAGGAGTTGGCCAGCAATGGCAGAGCAGCAGGTGTCAGCTAGACATGTTGTAGGAACAGGAAAGAAAACCAGTGGAGCTGGGGCTTGTTGAGCCAGCAAAACTGTGGAGGGACTGATGGAGATGAGGTCAGGGGGTGGGCCAAGGCCAGTTCACGTGGCACCTCGTAGGATTTTATTTTACCGTAAGAAGGTGTTGATGGGAAGCGGGTGTGGCTCAGTGGATAGAGCCCCCGTTTACCATATGGGAGGCCCGGGTTCGTGACCCGAGGCCTCCTTGTGAGGGCACGCCGGCCTGGGCGGTGCGGTGGGCTGATGCATCAACCTCACGGCAGGAAGCGGGTGTGGCGCAATGGATAGAGCCATATGAGAGGTCCCGGGTTCGCTTCCCGGCGCCTCCTTGTGAGGGCAGGCCGGCTCACGCGGCGCCGTGGGCTGATGCGGCAAGACCTCACAGCAAGGGGGAGATAAGCAGACACAGAGAAGACACGCAGCGAATGGACACAGCAGCACAAGC